>BLKR01014927.1:0-154602 GCA_011170035.1 Teleogryllus occipitalis | reverse complement strand
TAATGAGAGGACTCCTGCCGGAGGTTTCCTAGTCCGCATTTATTCATATAAAACCAAAATATAAGTTTAAGTTCTTACTGACAAAACACGTTGGATTGTTAGTTCCCATAATGGAAAAGACTAATATCACAGCTGATGTCAGAGGATTACGCAGAGTCGATCGCTTCGTCCACGAACACAGTAGCCGAGTTCACGTGTACTGACGCTCGCTATGGCTCTGCAGGGCTCTGTAGATAGAGAACACACGAATTTCCCGCAGTTTCGCGCTCCGCGCCCGCTAGCCAATCAGGGAAACCCTGAGCCGAATACATTTGCAGTTTGCTTACATGCTGCCGGGGACCGAAAGGCGGCTTTGGAGAATACGCACGCGGTTTTATATGGATCTCTCCCTCCGCGTCACGGTTGTCACCATCACTGCAGACGCCGCGTCGCCTCATGATGAGCCCACACGCGCCCATAGGCGTGTGCAGGTCGCGCTCCCTCCCCCTGAAAATTGCGAGAGGGGCCCCGTAGCCCTACTTAATAAAACGTTTTGTTTCCGTAAATATGATCAATTTCTTATTTTCCTGTTTTTCATAGCATCATAGGCTCTCACGGCCGGAGTCAATATGAGTGAATGTTTCCGGGCTGGTAGGTCGTGGTCCAGTTGGCATTGAAGAGCCAAACGTTTCGTCCACGTCTGCGGTGGACATCTTCAGTGGCGGCAGCGTCGTTGGGTAGTCGCCGGGTCGGCGGCTGGCTAGCGTCAGTCGTCAATCTGGCCAACCTACTAATGGCTCAACGTACCATTAATAGAGATTATTGATTGTGTCATTAAAGCCATAATTCCATTCCCCTAACACTACGTTTTGTTATTTTCTGATAAAATATGGTATATGTAAATACGTTTAATGCAAACGGGGTCGCAGAAGGGCTCACAAATGTAGTTTTTTAGGCTGCTCATGCTTTTGTTCGCCCTCATTGACGCACTAGTCTATTTTGGTTATAGGGATGAAATTGGTGCGTAAACCTAGTGCAGTCGCATTTAAGTTAAAAAGTAATTTTTAAATTCCGCATCAACTGTTTTTTTTTTTTCAATTGTCTGAACCTCGTGTAATTGTTCTAGTAATTACGTATTTATCGAAAGTGAATATTGAAATATATTAAAGTAAAATACACGTTTGGCAAGGTGTTTTCTTGATTAATCGCTTTCCATACTCTTTGTTCAAACCAAAATGATAAAAAATGTCAAAGTAAATATTTTTTACTAGTATTATAAACGACTTTTTCTGTTGCAAGAAAGGATATTTTATGGCACAATGACGACGTTTTAACTTTTACGGTACGAACGATTGTGTCATCACACATTCAACAAATACTTTCTTGTATTATTATCAACGATTGACAATTCGAGCAAAAAAGGAAAAGAAGAAAATTGGAGCATTTTTGAGAATTTTTTGGAAGTTGTAATGGGATTCGTGAGAAGTATTTAGGAGTTTCCCATGAAAATACTTTATTTTAAGATATTTTATGACATTTCCTAACGTTATGATCATTCAAAAGCCAGATTTTTTCGTAGTAGAGTAGAATACACAGCGCGTACTGCAAAATATAAAGCATGTCTTCATGTATTTGAAATTGTGGAGGAATGTGATTGTTGGCTGTGACCGTATATAAATGTTTTATCTCACAGTTGTAGTTTTTCTCCTAGAACATTTCACTTAATAGTCAAAAAATATTTTGTTTTATGTTCACATTTAAATATTAACTGAATGCTGAACGCGCTTTTTCGTGTAAATACGGCAACAATAAATCTATGAATGAAATAAATTTTTAAAACTTGAGAATTCTGCTTGTGAAAATGGGAGTTATGTGGGTAATAGAATGTTCTGTGGGTTATGAACTTGTTATGGTGGTGTGAATTGTCAGATTGCCAATTGCAGGAGTGAATTATGTTTATTTGCACTCTAATCACGTTTTAAATGTGTTAGCGTTCATTCATCATAGACACGTGACTCGGATTATCTGCGAGTACTTTTTTGTACAGGTTCTTTACTCCATTCTGAAGGATTTTTTCACCTATCGTTCACTATTTGATCGATATTTTACGTTCTAATACCTCTTTTAATGAGAACGAACGAAAACGAGCATTTCCCATTCAGCATCGGTTATTGTCGGATCTCGATTGTTATAGCGCGTAATTGAAAAGGAATTAGCAATGAGACCACTTGTCCCCAGTTGATTGGGCTATAGGAAGTCCTATTACAGTTGCATTCTCCCGCAGAATCTCTGCGCTACTGAAGCGAGAGGATTCATTGAAGTATCGACTAACGTGCGCACATGCGCAAGTCGAGGACATAGTTGATCGTACGGAATTTGGCTTAACTCTCAATAATAGAATGCTAACGAAATATCCCTGCAAAAGATAATTAATATAAGTTATTCGAATATTAAAAAGTGAAATTATCCTGAAGTGGCGTTGAATTCTACATTGGTGCGTCTCAAATGAATTCATTGATAACGGCATCCACATGACATTCCTCAGGCAGACGAAATTAATAGCCCCAAAACGTAGTGAGGAAGGAAGATTAAGCAAGTTAGAACTAAAATGTCACCGTTTTTAAGTATTTTTTTTTATAAAGAATGAGTAGCCAAATTTGAATAAAGTAACTATCTTCCAATTTATAATTCTTAATGTAAAATTATCATCTTTCAAATGTTAAATCAAAATCATTCTTTTTCCACTCTTGCGTCCAGAGCTGTCGTGAGCGTCGTCGGTCTTGTGATCCAAAGAGCAACCTGCTTGGCTTAGTCGCGCACGAGCTACTCGTTTTTCCTCTTGGGCATGGGCGCCAAGAAGCGTTGCTGGCTGCACCGTCGACCGCCTCCGGCTTCGCAGCACGGGGAAGGCCAGAGCGCTAACGGGACAAACATCGCATGGTCAGCGCGCAGTGCATGTCGACAACCTCACCATTCCCATTCCCACTTCGCCCTCCCCGGCACCACCGACTGCTCCTCGTCACTTCCATGAACCTCTGCCCCTGCCATCCCCGTCCCCGGCCATTGCCACCGCCGCTCGCGCCACGTCGCACCCCGCCATCGCCGCCCCTCCATCACCGACCTCGCCAACGCCGCTTCGCCATCGCCGCCCTGCCATCACCGCTCCAAGATCGCCGTTCCGCCATTGCAGACCCCGCCATCGCCCCCGCCCCCGTCGCTCCACGCCATCGCCATTGCCGCACCTGCCTTCGCCATCCCGCCATCGTCGTCACCGCAATCGCTGCCCTCGCCATCGCCGTTCGCGTCATCGCCGACTCCACCATCGCCATCGCCGACTTCGCCATCGTCGCCCACGCCATTGCCGCCTCGGTCTTCGGCGTCCTCCTCCATCGCTGCCCCTTGTCCCAGACGCCTCCCGCTCCCGTCTCTCCCTTCCATCGCCGCTCGTGCTAGCCGTACTCCCGCAGGCTACTCACTTCACCTGCTCCCAACCCTTGCTCCCGCCCCTCTCTGCCGTCCCCGCTACGGGAGCGCTAGACCTGCCCGCCTCGCCCTCTCCGCGCCGGTCCCTCCCCCTCAGCCGCCCCGCTCCTAGCACCTGCCCGCCACCTCGCTCCGCTCAGTTGCCCCCGACACGGACTGCAGTTGCGAAACTGCATGACGTGGCTTAGGTGCAGAAAGCTGTCTTTCGCTCTTCGCTAGCTCATTTCGTTGATCGATACTTAACTTCCTGGTTTCGATGGGTGAGGCTCTATACTTCTATTGAGGGTTGCAAGAAAGTTAATATTTCAGCTTATTATGTTTCTTAAATACCAGAATGAATTATGTGTAATGTAATTTTCGATTAAGCAGTTCTCATACAATGTGAATGTTTTACGTTACAGTATGTACAAAAAATAGAAACACGTTTTCTCTCTCCGAATATTTCGACCTAGAGGAAAAGATGAAGCTAATGATCACCTGCTACGTATTATGATGTGATGTTTTCAGTCGTCGGAGATTTGATAAATAATAGTGTAATTATGAAGGAAAAAATGTGAGAGCGTACCACACTCGGATATTCTTCTTTAATTAAATTCTAATTTCAAATGAATTCATGATTTGAAATAAAATTTGATATTGTTTTTGTTTCATTTCTTGACGTTTTACTGGGAATTCGTAATGCGAAAAGAAAATGAAATAAAGAAAGAATATAAAAAAGAGTTGTACGATAAAAGCTTGCATTGTTTCGCTTTCGATAGAGCGCCCGCTTCCCGGTGCCGGAAAAATCTGGCTCGACTGCGACGCGAAGTGCGACCATTTCGCGTATCCTACGCAACTGCGACCAGAGCAACTCCACAAGCAGTGAGAACTTTTCGAGCAGCAACCATTATCGTGCGGGCGCTCCTCTTTTCTTGAGATAAGAGCGCTGGCGCGACTAGTCGCTTCCACCTGTCGCGCGGCCGGCAAGGAGCTCTTAGGGCTGGGGCAGGGGCGCGACAGAAGCGAGAACGGCTTGGAGCGCAGCGGGATTTTTTAAAAATTTATTGATTAGTGATTTCGGGCGCGTCAAATGCTGTCATTAGTCCAGTAAGTGTAGTGCAGTTTTTTTTCTCTCGGGAGGTGGCGGTGATCTTTTCCCGCTGGATGGTGAGATCCGGCGCCGTCCGCTACGTCCGGCACCGTCGGCTATCGGGGTTTTCCCCAACCAGGTGTCTCCAACCAGCGGGGCCCCGCCCCAGCCGAGACAAGCTCTAAGTTCCCGACAGGTCTCCCGACATGTGTGATAGTGTAGTGCACATTAGTGTGTGTGCGCGCGCGCATGGGCGCATGCATGTAAGGTAAGAAGTAAGGTAAGGGGTGAAGATAGGACAAGGAAAAGGAAGAAAAGATCGCGCACTCGATCCGTGGTCCGTTTGTTTGGGTACTGCTCCAGCATTCACCTAGCGTTGATCGAAGAAACCACGGAAATGCCCGATCAGAGCAGCCGGCAGCTAGATTTTTCCTCCAGACACCGTCTGAATTCGACGTAACTAGCTAGTGTCGAAAATCCTACCACCGTAGCGTCGTGACTCGAACCTAGGACATCGAGGCCCAGCAGTGACATCAGTTAATGCCCTGAGCCACCTCTCCCAGTCGGCGCGGCGGGATCAGAGTAGGGGGCGTGGCAGAGGAGAGCGGGCGATGGCGTCTCCAGGGGCTCCCCGGGGAGCGAACCGTCACCGGCACCGCAGCGCTGCCGCGTGCCGCTCTGACGAGGACAGTGGGGCTGTGCGCCTTCGGGCACGCGCTGATGTAAATTCCGTGGGTGTGCATGGGAATGGGTGTCCCGCGTTTAAGGGCAGCCTGTGCAAGATGAGAATGCGCTATAAATGTTTCTCAATCCGTTTTACTTGAAAGTTCATTTCGAATAGTTGCAATTACCGAAGGCCGACACGTAACGGACTGACTTTTATTTCTAATTAAGCTTCTACATGTGGTTACGCGATTCTCTTGTAAATTTTCACGTACTCGTAAAGAGTAATAAATCATAGATACTGAAATGAACAGTTAGAGATGTACCCAATGCTAAATCTATGTTCTTGAGTTGATTATTATTTTTGAATTACATAAAAAACCGCGTAACCATAAGGAAAAATTCCACAAGTGTTTGAAGAATCATCCTCTATGTTGCCAATTTTAGGGTCGTATGAATGATTTGTCAGAGTGCCGTCAAGGTATTGTGTAAATTCATACATAGAAATCGATACAATTTTATCGTAATTGGTCTGTTTTTTATGTGTGAGGGGGGGGGGAATGTAGCTTATAGCTTTTTTTCATCCCAGAACTTTCTTATAGACCCTTTCCCCTAAATGAAAACGCCGCAGACGTTTTTTGTGCAAATGGATGAAGATACATTGCAATAATAGCTTTAGTGATAATTTTGTAGCAGTCTACAAAATGTGTTGTTCATCAAATAATTGCTTTAAAATATGGTAAATAAATATAATTTTAATTAATGTATTTTCTAATCATGCATTCGAATGCCTGTTCCATTAAATTGAAATATCTTTTAACACTTCTGTTTCAATCAAATAAAATAAAATAAAAGTGGCATTTATGGCACTGGCATTTGCAGTTGCTACTAGAGACTCAACTAGATTGTAGTTGAGCGTTTCGTATTTTGTCGCCTTGAAAGATTGCAATGTAAAATTTTGAACGCACACACGCACTTCTACATATATACACATTCGCGCACTTACTCTTCTACGTACAAGTACACAATAAAACAACTTTTGTCCACAAATATAGAAAATATCAAGTATCACTATTGATACGGAACCACAGACGCCTGTTTGTTAGCTGGTGTTGCAGTGGTTACTGTGCGGCATTTGAATTTATTTTTGTGTTATGTTTGTGATTAAAATATGTTTTAAAAAGCATTTAAACTACAGATTGTGAATAAGCCTATTAATTTATCGAATAATTTATATTTTCATCCGACACGAAAATGAGAGGAAGTTTTTCTGCAAGAAGTATCTTTCAAACAATGAAGGCAAGTATGAGCATTGCCTTTTCTGTTGTAGATTGCAATGTTTTGATTATTTGCTCCTTGTCTGTCTCAAAATAATGTATTCAAAACGATTGCTGATAATGATTCATTTTGTATTAGGAAAGAACTCCGCAATTATTTCACACATACATTTTTCCCCCTTATACGTACGTTGTTGGTTGTTATTGGCTTCATCGAAATCGAAAAAAATCATAGAAAACATCGATGTTTTAATTATAGACTAATAAAATGCTATTTTCATATACATCTTTAACAACAGTACGTAAAAGGGATATATTTTGTTTGGTTAACAGTATGTTGTATTTAAAAAATATTATGAAATGTAAAGAATAAAATTAACAATGAAGAACATCGTGATTTGCTATCGATTTCGTTCTTTCACTGTCGATTCAGGCAACGACACGCCCGGCGATAACATCATTCATAACACGAGCAGCTCCCAAACTTCCTTACATTGCACAGGCGAAATGTGCAGCGTGATAAAGAGGACGACACAAAACAACGATATTGCTGTGGATTGCGGCTACTCCACAACGTGCTTAAACCCCTTTATTTAAAAAATAAAATAAAATAATCGATGTTTTTGCAACAAAATATCGATGTGAAGAAAACATCGAAAGCAAAATATCGATGTTAATATATCGATGTTTCTGGTGGAAAACACCGATGTTTTAAAAACTTGGATGGTTTTTTGCCATCCCTACGCGAGGCGCTCTGTTCTGTTTGCGGCGTGCGGCTCCCGCGAAGTCGACGGAGACGCCCACCGCCGCCAGTCGGAGCGACGGCGACTGCTCGCGCCCCGCCGTCGTCGGAGCCTATTGACGTGATTTCACGTGGGACCGCGCGGAAGTCTGGAGTCAAGTTTTCGAGGAGAAGGAACGCTGCGGGTAAATAAACACACGGCGTTTATTAAACATCTCTCGCGAGACGACCGGGCGAGACGGCGAAAGCAAACGGCGCGGGGCAGCGGTTCTGTCTGAGAGCCAGACTCCCCAGAATCGTCTGGGGCGAAGAGGCGGGCGCGCACACAGAGTTTGCAAGTGGCGCTACGGACCCGCGCCCTGCGGTGAATACCGAGAAATAGAAATGAGCGTGAATGTTACAGGAGGTGGAGTTTTGGGAAAACGGGAGAGTGGCCTCATAGAAAGTAATATTAACTTCGCATTTCAAGGTTATGTTTTTTTATAATTAAAGTACCTTTGCGAACACAAAAAGAATGCTCTCAAATTTAATGTGAATTCTAAGAACGTGTTATATTAATGTGCCTGGAAGTGTTCTTACATTAAGTTCAAAGTATCATTCTATTCTTGATGGGGCATTAATATCAAGTTTCATGTTGTTTCAAAATGTTTTAATTGGAAGGTACTCAACATTTTCTATGTAAAGTCGGCTTTTCAACTTGCTTTTCAAAGGAATGGCTTTTTATAATTTTTGAAACTATTTCTGTAAAATTAAATTGAAGAATTAATTTACTTATAATCTAAGTTCAAATATAATTTTAGAAAATTCAGTCCCTGAAAAAAAATGAATAGGGATGTTTCCTGTGAGAGAAATTCAATATGAGTAAAATTAACCGTTTGATTCTTTAAAAAAAAAGTTTTATTATGTGTTTAATATGTTTTTTATGTTCTTACTATACCATTGCAATTACGAAGATTGGAAATCCATCTAAATCAGCAGATCCCTATCACATTGTTTCAAGTTTTCTAGGCATATTTTCAACAGATTTATTAAACTCTGGACTGGTACCATACCTACCACCGGGCTTCCTTCTCTATTAATTAATACAAATTAAATTTAATGCCTAAATGATACACACGCGTTACTAAAAATGTGTCATCATAAATTAATAAATAGGGAATGAAAGACCCTCCTATCTTCGTAATTACGCCCGTAGTGATGCCGAGCTCACTTCCTGTTCTATGCCACATCTGTAGTTGCTCTGCAGCAATGCACCGTTGCATCACTCCTGATGAGATATTCTTTACCGTGGTCCTATTTCCTAAACTATATGACTCCACCTGGATAGTTCGAAGATTTAATGAATATGATGTGATGTGAATCATGGAGAAATGATGAAATGACAGCGGGAGGAACAAGAGAACACGCAGAAAACCTGCCGGGTAACCCGCTTTGTCCATCACAAATTGCACGTGGATCGATCGCGATTTTAATCCGGTAGAAAGCTAGCACTGTGGCCTCTACGTGTACCCGCCCTCTCAGCAGATAGCCCCCAAAGGATCGGATCTTCCTGTGAGCTCATGCTCCTCCGGCTCTTCCGAGGCCGTCGGTTGGCTGCGCGGCGCCCAGACACAGACGGGTGCCTCCGGGCGTTCCTTCACGCGATGACGGACGAGGCGTCCCCACGCACGATTTCGCCAGGACGTGGCGGGCGGTGGCGCGGCGCTGCGCACAGTGTGTACTTTTCACGATCTAGAAGGAAAAAATTAGTATCTCTCTTTGAAATGAATTTCTCATAGTTTTTGGAGATCTGTTGTGTCAATGATGCACAGATAAACAAATTTGCTTGTAGAACTTTAATTGTTTACGAAATGTGTTTTAAAAGGTTTAGGAAATTTGAATACTTGTATTAGCCCTAATGACAGTATACGTTTGTCTAACGTTACATTTGTTTAATATTATTGGACATAGTATTTGATTTTTACAAAACATGCACTGGAAGAAAAATGAAATGAAAGTATAGAAGAATAAAAAACAGAAAATAAAAAATAAAAACAAAAAATAAAATGAAAGGAATGTGCAACAAATACTTACAAATTAGTTTAAATCACTACTCGCGTATTATAATGGTGATTCTTCTGAGTCTCTTTTGCCTCCTTCCTTGATTGTAAAAACAGGTTTCACTTTTTGGGTACAGTTGTAGGTGTCGCGCGTAAGCTCAAAATGAGTGTATCTGAGCCAATTAGCAGCCTATGAAACAAATCCATATTTGTGTCTACTCTTGACGTTTTTCTAGGTCTTTTTCGCCACTTTTGCTTTATTTTGTACTCTTGCTTGTCATATTCAAATTTATGAACGAAAAGAAATATGTAAAATGCACTCAAAAATTGGTCGGCAAAATCTTGTCGAAGGAGGAGCTGGATTTTCCCAAAGAATTTTAATCTCGTCAGCAACATTGTACGTTTGTATATGTACCATTTAAAACTAAACAAACTTTTGGCTGCATATTGTTCTTCAAAAAATTTTTGTTTGTATCTGCTTTATTCAGACCCATCACATCCCCACTAAATGATTATTTCAAAAGATGTAGTTTGAAGCGAATATAAAATCTCTGATGCTTTTTGAATTTTAAATGTCCGTGCCACGGTGTGATCAATCAATGTTTGGAGGGGAATTTCAGTTGATATTTCTGTAATTGTAATTTCCGCTGG
The DNA here is from genome assembly GCA_011170035.1 of Teleogryllus occipitalis. NCBI lineage: Eukaryota > Metazoa > Arthropoda > Insecta > Orthoptera > Gryllidae > Teleogryllus > Teleogryllus occipitalis. Next base: position 144,699 of record BLKR01014927.1, on the reverse strand, counting down.
ATAGCACCACTGTTCAGCTTCCTTCACATTTTGATAAGGGGAATAGAAATTACAATTTGAGTCTTTCGCTTTTTGGCATATGTGTACACCTATTGGCGGGTTGAAAGATTGGTATTCACCATCAAAGCAAGTGCCTGATCTATTGACGATGATGGAGTCTTTTGAAGAATGGATATTCGGGCTTTCTTAATTGTAATTCCCCTATCGGAAAAGGTTCCATGAACCATAAAGGTTCCATTAAATATAGCTTCCGAATCTCTTTTGTTATCTTTCCATTGTTTGATTTCAGTGGCTATGGATAATTCTTCTCAGCTAGTAGTGTCTAAAAGAGATTTCAATTTTATAGTTTCATCTTTAATCCCACAGGAAGAACTTATTAGGTCTTCCAGATCTATTAATTTTGACATTTATTTGTGATGGACCTGGGACTGCCTCTAATATGTAATCAGTAAGGGTAAGAGTTTCTTGCAGCCAGGAAGAATTATATTACAGGAATTATCTTGCTTCTCACTGATTTTTGCAATCTGGTTTCAATGTTTTGACAAATACATCTAACGTAAGACTTAATTTTGTTCATCAATGCTTTTTGAGGTTCTATTTCATTTTGTAGCTTCGAAGCTTTTATAGCTTCGAATCTCTCATCAATTGATATTCTTACCCATGTATCAAATAACCACCTGCGGGTAACTTGAAAAGCCTTACTGTAAAAAGTATAGATTATTTAGATAAGCAGTATAAGCAGCTAGTATTTTCACGATTAAGAACCCAAAAGTAGAAGTTTTAAAATGTGTATGGCCCATGGTGTATAATAATGTATGACACACTAAAACTCTAATTGAATTTAGAGAACTTCTAGTTCATTTAATATAAATCACTCACCATTTCCATTAACGTTTTTAGGCACAACAAAAATCAATACTTAAATATTAGCCACATACAAATAATCGTAAAACCATGAAAATCACTACTAATAAACCTACAAATCACAGAATGAGACAAGTGGTGTATCCCGAACAAGAGAACTTCGCGGATTGAAAACGGTCTGAGTTGAGCACTGCCGGAGCGGCGATAGACGTGTTTGAACATGCACCATGGGGTTCATGTGACCTTCAAGAGAAAAATAACGTTTTTAGATAGTTGAGACATACTGCTGAACAGAAATATAATAAGTTTACTGTATCAGTTCGGTCGAAAATTCAATTTTTTCCAGCTAGTCGGCCAAAATTACACACACTGTGCGGCGCGGCGCTGAGGTAATCGGCCTTGGCGAGTGCGCTTGCGTTTGGGTCCTCTCGCCGCGGCGAGGGAGACGGGAGGCGAGGCGGTCATTATGCAGCCGTCGAGGTCACTGCGGAAGGCCTTTCGTAGTCGTGTCTCGCCACGGTGGCGCCCAATGCCTAAGCGCGATACGCCTAAATTATTTTTGCGTATATTATTTTCGTATAAACTGACATCGTTTAATCAAATAACGAAATCTAAATGACCTTCGCAAAAATAATTTAGGCGTATCCATAATATCAACCAACATTTCCAGGACAAAACAATGAACTTTATCAACGAATCTACTTCTTTCATTGTCATCAAGTTAAGAAATGATTTGAAAAATAAATATTTTATACAGTCTGTTCACATTTCTCTCCAAATTGTTCGGAGAACGAGAGGTAATAAAATACCAGAAGTGCAAGGTTGTCTCTTGTTAGCTGAATAAATGTTTTGTTATTATTTCGAATAGCACGGTCGACCGTTGTTATAAGCATATATTTTAGTGAACGAGTTGGTGATTCATGAATGGTTTGAATAATTAAATTAAATTATCGGATGATATTCAAAAGCTTCGAATGGAAAACGATTTAGTATTCACGTTGCGCGCTTGATCTGTTGCACAATTTTTCATTAAAAATTGCGCATTCCTGCGTTATTGAAAGACGAATCAAATGTTTCACATTTTTACCATTTTTATAGGAATGTATTCTTAAGGTAATTTCTCTTTGGGCAACATGCAACATCAGCAATACTTCATTGACTGCTTGCGGCCTGCACACCAATCTCTCAACGGTAACGCTATTCATTCTTGCTCCAACATCCGCCAAGTAACAGGACTCGAACGGCTTGAAAAAGAGAGCGGCATTTCGTTGTCCCAGGGAAGTGAAGAAAGATGCTGTGATGGAGGTTTTTATTCTGGAATGGGGCTTGTATCCTGAGACCGGTCGGTGACGTTAGGCTAGCGACTCGTGATTGCAACCGCGAAGGCGGACTGCAATAGGGCGAGGAGATGGTGGAAATTACGCCTACGAAACAGTTTCCCCTAATTTTCTAAAATTGTTTTCCAAACACGTCGATAACGTTATTTTCGGCGTGAATGAAATTATTGTTTGGCCGACTTACGCAAAGACGACACTGTACAGACTTTTCGTAGTAGTGTACTATTTTTAAAATGCATTTATAAACTGTCTCGTAAATAATACATACAAGGATCTATGGGAGTAAAAAAATATCTCGTGGAATGGCGTGATATTCATTTTCGGAATACAATGTCTCTTGTATGGTGATGGAGGTAGTTGTGATGATCATGAAGGAAATAGAAGTTATGACACCACAGGGTGCTAACGTTATTTGAGATAGGGAGAGAGAAGTTGTACCAAAGGGGATGCTATATTCCAAGATTTGTGACGAGAGGAAAGGTTGTTGATACCATCAGTGCAACCGTAGTGGTAGTTGAGCTGGCTGGTCACAGCATTAATAACAACGGTTATTGCATTAATGGCTCCAATGATAAGGAGATGAGCGTGAAGGTGGTGGTGGCGATGTAAAGTCAATACTTTACGACAATGTCCAGTTGGAATGGTAATGGTAACAGCAGTGATGGAAGTGGGAATGACTGCCTAGCAGGGGATGCGTAGCCAGTGGAGTTTTTATTCATGCTCTGCTGGATATAACCATAATAAAAATTCTGTGAGCAATAGGTAAAAAGTTGGTATAGAGAGATTTTTGTAAGAAGGGATCTCTTTGACAGCTACTTCTTGGCTATTGCTGTCAGCATAACTTGTGGGTTATGTCCATGCGCACAGTTCGTCAAGGCGTCCGTTTAGTTAGCTCATTAATAAACTGTTTTCATCACCAACTCTTACAACGCCGTTGCTCTACATGACCTTCATTTGTTTCCCGACCGTGAAACTGGTCTCTTTTCAGGATAAGAACTCTATAAAACGTCGTTCCTTACGAATACCGAAATGCGAGAAACCTATTCATTGTCGTAAATCTACGGAATGGGTTGATTTCCTTTCCCTCGAAGACGACTGTGTCGGGCCCTGTAACCGGCCTGTGAGCTTCGCAGCGACTGTTGTGGCTGTGGCGGTCGTGGGCGCGAAATCGCCCTGCGCCACGGCGGTGGCGCTTCGTGCCACGATTAGGAGAACGGCAGTGCGGTCGCCACTTTCACTCCGCGACCGCGCGCGGTGACTATCGTTTCCGCGTCGGGGGGGCGCGCCACGCCGCGCCGCCGCTTTCGTTTGCTCGTAAACGCGGTTTGCTCATGGAAAAGGCTAAACTCGCGATCCTAATGAAGACGAAGGAATTCATTCATTTCTTCAGAACCGCCTCAGCCACAGCCGTTGGAACGACCGTCTTTCAGCGGAAGGAAATCCGCATACAGTACCGTAGATTTACGACAAAGATTTATAGGTTTCTCAGTTTTGTGTATTGGTGAGGAACCACGTTTTACCTGCGTTTTGGCTACTGCTCACTGGTGGTGGAAAACTGGCATTTTTCGAATATTTCTAATCTAATTTTTAAAGAGATTTTTAAAATTAATAAATATGAAAGTACTTTTAAAACACGAAACACGAAGCTAATGTGAAATAAGAGAGAAGTAGGTGAAGTGAGCGTTATTATTTGCAATTGATTCTATTTGACGTAATCTCAATACAGATTAACTTCATTGTATACTGTCCCGAACGAGAAAGAGTTGAATAAAATGTAATTCAACGAAAAAAGTAGACACATAGTGTTTAAAAAGTCCCAGTTTTTGATTTTTTTATGAGAATTGACGCTGCTGTTTGAACATAGTACATCAGTTAAAGCGTGGGAAGAACATTAGATAATCCTCATTTATGTCATTTTCAAGAGAGAAAATGCAAACCTAAACGTTTCTAGTTTGTGTGCACATGCTCTTCCCTGTACTTTCTGAACACACATCTTGTTCTATGAATATCTCTGTACAACGTCTGAATCTTTGTTTGTTCGTAGGGAAATTATAAAATCTTTTCATTGGGTGACTGAAATGAGGTTTGTGATTATTAGACACCGGATGTTTAGGCATTAAAAATCGTCTTTTATGCGCCTAAAAAGGCACCAAAAAAGTCAAGAATAAGGAGAAAAAAAGCACTGTCATAAGTTACATACACAATAAAATGGAATAATTTTATTTTTGTCTATATTATTTTGTAAACTTAAATGCAAAAAACCAGTTTGTATATTTTAATGTAAAACTAGATTTACACATTTACAACTCTTCTACATTTTATTCTTAATAGTTTCCATTAACCAGTAATATTTACATATTACCAGTAATATTTCAAGGATCACGATTTCAAATTTGCGACGACAGAGACAAAATCAGTTTGAATGCGGAGAAGGATATCTGAACCACGTGACTGACATATTAGCAGTCCAACTCTAGCAAGATTGAAACTTTCTGGAAATTTATATTTATTTCCGCTTAAAATTTCGGTTCCTTCGGAGTATTGTCAATCGTCCATTTTCTCAGATCATAGCTGGTATTTATGAAATAGGAAAATGGAGAAAAATTAGGAATTCTCTCGTAATCTTAAATTTCAAGACGTGAATTGAATTCGTAATGAATGGTCACGTTGGACCATCGCCGATTTTCCGATATCTTAGCATTGTATATAAATATAATAAATAAAAGGCAAAAAAGTCCTAAAAAATGTATTTATGCAAAAAATAGGCATTTACGCTAAAATAAACAAAAATAAGCATTATAAAACTTCGTCATATGTCATCATTTGTCATGTTTCGTGGTCATATATTTTCAGCCTTTAAATAAGTTCTCTAGAAAAAAAAATAGGCATTTCCCTAAACATCCGATGTCTAGTGATTACGTTGCCCCCATCCGTTCGATTGATCGATGATTGAATATTTCAAGACGGTGGATTCTATATTAATCTTCCCTTCTATATTAATTTCGGTCAGAAGTTTCGGAACCTACCCTCCGTGAGCCAGTACGTCGCGGCGGGTGTGGCCCGTCCGTGGGTAAGGATGACAAAAAAACATCGATGCTTTCCACCAGAAACATCGATATATTATCATCGATATTTTGCTTTCAATGTTTTCTTCACATCGATACTTTGTTGCAAAAACATCGATGTTTTTTATTTTTTATTTTTTTATTTTTTTTTTTTTTGATAAAGCAGTTTAGGCATGTTGTAGAGTAGCAACAATACACAGCAATATCGTCGCTTTGCGTCATCCTTTATCACGCTGCACATTTCGCCTGTGCAATCTGAGGGAAATTTAGGTGGTTTTACTTTGATGGTGTATGAATGGAAGTGACTAAAGGCTAAAGTAGCAAAACACGATATTCTTTATTGTTAATTTTATTCTATATATTTGATAATAATTTTTATTAACATACAATTAAAATGCTAGTAACCAACCAATAAAATATATGCCTTTTACGTCATGTAATTAAAAATGGATAGAAAAATAGCATGTTTATTAGTCTATAATTAAAACATCGATGTTTTAAACATCAATGGTTTTTTTCGTCGATGTTTGCATCGACATCGCTATCCCTTTAGCGATATATCGAAACATCGATGTATCGATGTTTTGGTAAAATTTGCCATCACTATCCGTGGGGGCCCACGTATAAACGTATAATGGCGCGGGCAGGTACTGGAGTGCCGTGCCGTGCCGTGCCGTGCCATGCCATGCCGTGCCGGTCTGCCTCGCGCACACCCCTTCGCGCGGGCGCAGGCAGGCCGTTTCCCAACGCGCTCGCATGAAAGCCCGTTAACGAGATTCGCCCCCCGGCCCTCCACTAATTAAAAGCAAATACCGTCTGCGACGCGTCGTCGGCTCTAGCCCGCGACCTTGTTTACGACCTTGCTCCAGCGGTCGCTCCGACGCGTAGACTGCAGCAGCGGTACGCTGGAGAAAGTGACGTCACGGTGGGGTGTTGGCTGCTTCCCGGACAATTTGCGGCACACATCGTTCGCGCAGTTCGGATGTCGGTCGCGAATTGTGTGCGGATCAGACGAAGCGTGGACGTTGAAAGGAACCTGGAAAGGAAACTGGACTATTGGGTCACGCGGGACGGAGCTCGCTTGCATGGCTTCATAAGAGGCCCCCACGTTTGTTTTGATATCGGATCCGGGTAAGCTCGGCTTTGACAGCTGCGTACAGTAAGGCCTTCTCCGAGGAGTGTGACACAGTGCCCCAGAGGTCGAGTTGCATTTCAGGCTTGAATGAGTGTCTGTTTCTCCACAGAGGATGGGATTAAGGGGCGCGCTGAAGAATTCGAAGAACAAGGTAGTATTTTGCTAATGAACGTCATAGAATATTGTCGCAAATACGCCATACTTGCTACGACGATGAATCATTACGTATTTCAATCGTTTCTTACGAGATCCAATAAAGCCCGACGATCAGGCCGGAGCTGGGTTTCTCTTTCATGATTTGGATTGATACCATAATCTAGGGATTTACATACTACTATATATTTTTGGCTGGAGTGCAAGAAGTCTGCATTTGGAGGTGTTGAATGATTATTAATAAAACACGTAGTTATCATTTCTATAGTAAAATTACTGAAATCTGTAATCAATATTTTTTCTAGACAATTTATAAAATTATTAGACGAAGTTGAGATTTAAATCCTATTCTCATATTATATGAAAAATGTTCATGTAATGCGGTCAGATTGACCGCAAATGACCGCCTGTGTTTGACAAAAGGATTAGTAGATCATTGCGACCCCTGTACATTGCCAGTAGCTTAAACATGTGTGCATCCACAATTGAACCGATAGTTTCGCGCGCTCGTCCCAGCTGATTCAGACTCGGGTATCCTGCAGTCGCATGCATTTCTCCTCAGATAGTTGTGGAGAGTTTGTGAGCGCGATGCGCCGCGAGTACAAAGCCGCGAACTCTGCGCCAAGCCAAGCCAAGTGTGTGGGGGCGAGGGCGCGGGCGGGGGCGGTGGAGGCACCGGAAGCGCGGGGAGAACGCCACCGGATGCGCGGTGTGTGCGCGAGGCTTCAAAGGCTGCGGCGGCGGCGGCGGCGCTGGCGGTGTTGCTGGTGTCGGCGCGGGCGCGGCGGTGCGGCGCGCGCGCGGTTCGCTGGCCGCGGGGCCCGTGCCGCGGCGCGGCGGTGGAAGTGGAAGTGGAGGTGGAGGCGGAGGTGGAGGCGGTGGCGCGCGGCGTGGAAGTGGAGGCTGTGAGAGTGGCGCGCGGCGTGGCGGTGGAAGTGGAGGCGGAGGTGGTGGAGGCGGCGTGGCGAGGAGTGGAGAGGCGCGGGAGGGCGGGCCGCAGCCCGAGCGCGGTGGCAATGACCGACTTGCCTCGCCGGCGGCCTCGCGCCCAGCCAGCCAGCCAACCAGCCAGCCGATCCGTGCCAGCTCCCCGGCGTGGCCCGACCGCCGCGCCGCGCCGCGCCAGGCGCTGGGGCCCCGGCCTATGTCTTCGCCGACCAAGTACAGCCGAAGAGAGGTGGGAGGCACCGGAAGACTCCGGCGTGTGCTTACAGTCGCGCCGCCGTCCTACATTCTTGCACAGAGAGTCACGAATGAGTTGTCAAATCGTTGTGACGAGTGGTCACCTATGGTGATGTGCTGCGTTCGAACCGTTTGCGTCATAAGGTCCGCGTGGAAAGTCAATGTACGAAGACATCACAGATGTTGTGATGACGTGTGTCATGATTTTGTTGTGCCATGTGACTAAATCCGTTCAAGTCCTGACGCTAAAGATTGTGAAGATTCAGAAGCATTAAAATCTTGATGTATTCAGGGCTTAAAGGGATAGCGTCATAGTGAAGAAGATTACGCCCATCATTTCCGAGATTTGGTGTATTTGTTGGTGATATAACACAGTCTATAACGCTATTTGCTTATTCTGATACGGGAATAATTTTCACAACCCAGATAAAATTGTATAAAATAACTGAAGGAAATATGTTACAATTATTGAATGACTTCAAATGCTCATGAAAATGTTCAAGAAATTTTTCCTTTTCCTTCAAAATGTAAATATTGCAATCGCAAGAATGTTTAAGGTTGGTGCGGATTAATTGAGGATTGTATTACTGGCAATACGGTATTTCTATAAAAATACTCGTGTATTTTTAAATTTTGATTAAATTAATTAATAAATAATTCCAAGTTTCATAGTTCATAATGTTTTCATGTTTGAATGAAGACAATGTATTTCGCAAAATTTGCATGTTACGAATTGTTTTGAATAAGTTACAAAGTTTCAATTTTTCTCAATGATATTTTCAAATACTATATTTTGTAAGGGTGAAAATTACTTTGGGGGAAAACCACAATTTTTGTGGAAGATTATTGGGAAACCATACAACGAAGTGTACGAGTTTTTATTTTTATTTAGAAGACAAGTGTGTTTCAGGTCCAGTTAGTTGAATTCACACAATTTTCGACTTCGCGGATATTTTGTATTGAGCGTGGTACGAAAACTGTTCCGCTGATTTACTTGATATTCGATGGCAAAGGCAGTCGACAAGGAATCGATTACAAATATAGTGCAATTATCTATTTAAAATATTTAATTCGTTTTGAACAATAAATAGTACTTAGTGTCGAAGTGACATTAACCTGCATCCCAATTTTCCTTCTGTGTGTCGGATGTTAGTAAAAGATAGTAAGGACAAAAACTTGTTGAGGATTATGTGTAGAATATTCCGCCAAGTGCTCCGGCAACGATTTTTGTAATTTTCAAAGGTGACGTAAGATTCTTGTAATTTTCTCTGTGTAATCTTTGAATAGCACCAATGCATCAAAAAACCTCCCCCCAAAAAATTACTTCTGTGCTACTGATGTAATGGATGAAAATACGAATATTCAACTAAATTTTCCTGTTTTAAATTAACAATGAAATGCCTACCTGACTAGATCACTCAGCGTAAAACAGATGGAGGTCATTCATTTAATGAACTAATCTGCGATTTTAGTTCAATATTACGACTTAGTAACTACCGCAGTACCCGGAAAGGACGCGTGTTCGTGGCAACGCTTACTCTAGAATTAGTGGCGCGTATTTCAATTCTGAGACGTTACGCAACTCGTTGTCCCCTCCAAGAGCTCTCGTCTGTTGCAGCTGCATTGTTCGTGACGGGCGGCGGCAGAGTCTGCCACATGCCGCGTGACCCGTTGCGGCACGTTGCACACGACGATGCCCTCCATCCCATCCCCTGTCCACTCTTCCTCTGCCCTCCCCGCACCCTCCTGCCCCTCCCCATTTACTACACTTACGGGACTAATTACCATGGCAGTTGACGCGTCGGAAACATCAATCAGCTCAATTATCCCGCTCCCCTCGTCATTCTTTCCGTTGTAGTAGCCCTTGCTCGAAGGCACCTGTAAGTTCACCCTCTTTTGACAGACATAACACACACCTTTTCTTGGTGGCCAATGATTCAGGATTCAGGAAAAAGGGAATTTATATCTTAGGTTTGAGGGAATTTTTCCTTTGTTAGTAGTCTTTCAATATTTGTAGTCATACGAGTTTTGCTATTACATTTCATCAGACATGATGTAAGCTGTAGAGGTCTACCTTGTGAATGAAGGATGTTTACTTAGTCAAATATCTCTAATTAATTAAAATGAAATTTCTATAAACTGATTTTAAAAGCATTTGAGTTGTTTTCACATTAATGTCACTATCAATTTAGTGAATCGAGACAAAAAAAACAGACCCATACCATGTAATTGTAAATGATACCATTATCATGTCTGAAGTTTCATTTAGTAATATCATGAAAGTTGCCGGGAAAAGGCACGGAATAAGTAAGGGAATTTTTGACGATTAATTTTTTGACGACGCTGTCTCTGCCCCCACCCCCACCCTTCTGCGGCCGTATCTACAGTATTTTCAACAGCCTTCAACTCCTCTCCTAATTCCTCTTCTCTACCCTACGCCTCGAGATTCCATGGCACTGCCACTGTTTTCTCCCGCGCGCCATCAGGCAGTTCCCCGCTCGCCTCGTTTGGAATTGCATTATCGTTGGCGCCCGCTGTTCCTACTCGTCGCTCGTTCGGTTCGACCTCTCAGCGAGACTGCGGCTGCGGCTCGGTGCCTGCCTCCATCGCTGCCTCTTGACATTTGCAGCGCGAGCCGCGTCCTCGACTGTAACTGCGAAAGCAAAGGGGGCGGCGGCGCGTTCGCATTCATGCGCTGTTGATGCTGATGCTGTCATACGTGACGCCGTATCTCGCGAAATGCCACCCGCTGAATGAGAATGGCTGTCGTAACGACGAAATGCTCCAACGAAGGGGAAGTAAAAACAGGTGTGTGGGTTCCCGTGCGTTTGTATTTGGGAGCGTGTGCATGCGTGGAGGGAGTATAATGTGGGTAGTCAATGGCGTGAATGTGGTGGGTCCGGTGGGGAAGTGCTTGACATGTTTTGGATGGTTCATGAAATAAAACTGTGTGCAAACCAGAAATGGTGGCCATTCACAGGATGAAATGTAGTTGTTTTCTTGTTTTTTTCAACAGAAAATAATTTCACTACAGCAGACACATCAGTGATGTATCTCGAAAGTCAGACATGACCAAACGTAATGTCATATCACTGTAATTCTGGAAAGCAAACAGCCAAGAGTGTTTTGATATTGTACGTACATCTGTTTAATACTTTCATCTTCGATGCACAGCTCAATGATGTTGACATATGCTCTGTCGCATTATTCAAGAAATGTTTTTACTTGACTATTGGATTGCATCAATGTGTCTAGCGCTCCGTCTGGAGGACGAGACATTAGATCAAGAATACTGAACTCCTTTCGTAACACAATGCGGTTTGTAAAATTGAAAGAATTTGGACATGTGTTAGAGAACATTGAATGTTTCATTACACAAATAAACATAAAACTTAATTGCAACTCTTGAGGTATGACTTAGAAGGTTCTATGTAAAGAGGGTGATAGTTCTAGGATACAAAACACGTCACCATCTTCTGCATTGTCAGATGAAAAAATGTCTGTTTGATGTGGGAAACCTAGTTGGGCCTGATAGTGAAACCCTGATAGTTGGGCGACTCTAGAGCACATGTGGGCATCAAGTCAACTAGAGCAACGGGGCAATTGCAGAAATCATTTTCTTGGCACTTGGAGATACAAACTCTGTTACTAAGCATAATTGAGAATAATGGATATTGATCCCAATAATTCAGCTTGATTAATTTATTAACACTGATGTGATATTTAAATAACTTTTAGAACTTGACTTGATGAAAATGACTAGTTAAAAGTTACTTTTAAAAAGTTGACTTGATGTAAGTGACTTTCTTATGCTTATGCCGCCCATACATGCTACACGTACACTTGAGTGATCTTGTTTTTACTTGTTCGTGCAATTACACCCCTGAAACACGTGCATAGAAATTGTTACTTGAAACCTCTTGAATGATAATAGTTGAATCATAAATTATTTGTGCCTGGAATGATTCTGAAACACTTCAATTATAATTGATGTTTTTTTTTCTTTCTGATAAATGCCTATCACTTATGCTGCAGTGAAGGGCAACATACATCAATAAGTACATAGTATATGCTTGGATGAAACAATCTCTAAATGCCGTGATACACAGCTAATACAAAATTCTCACAAAGACAGACACAGAGTTTGAATAATGGCATGCACTGGATTATTCAACCATTTGATAACGTCCATTCACTATATCGTATTTCATTAATCAATTCTTCTTTTTCACTTTTCACGGCACTGCCTGTTCCGTTCTCACAGTTTACTATGAAAGTTAATATGACTGATGTTGCTGAGATCAAATTATAATTAGGCTTGTCTATACATGCTATATATATATATATATATATATATATATATATATATATATATATATATATATATATATAACGTACAGAATAGAATAAAATAGAACGTACAAAATGAATAGAAATTCTATTATGGAGATTTCACTCATATATATTTCTTAAATAATTTGTTAAATTAAATGAATTTGTACATAAAGTCGTTGGGCATTATAACAGTCAGAGAGAGGTGGTCGTGACACACACGCAATATACTAGCACAGCACAAAGCATACTGAAATAATTGGTAATGATAAGTAATAAACTGGTAGTTGTAACACTCAGCCTAGTGAAAAACGGCGGTGCACATTCTATGTTAGGACGAGTTGATCGAAAGTGTTGATTATAAAGAATTGCTCGCGACATGTAGTTAACAAGTCAGTATCTCACACCAACAATAACAATCCGCTACGTCAGCTGCTGGCAGAACCACGTGACCGCCGCCTGGGAACGACATTAGCGTAGAAAATTCTTTGTGAATTGAAAAGACTCCTCATAGCGACCGAAGCTTAGAAGATACAGGTGTCTCAGAATAAATTTTACGAACTTCGAAAGCACATATGTAATGTGATGGAAAAAATATTATCTTTTGGCCACGAACATGTATTGGAAAGTATCAGAGTTCTACGTATGACATGTAACACTGATTTTCAGACATCTCGCTATGAGCAGGTGTTCGACGGGTCACTTTGTGATGCAGTCAAGGAGATTTCATGAACCTGCCGAACGTGGATGCATACGGGATTACCTAAAATTAAGGGCAAATTGAACATGTGTGACTCCATTACATGAAATTTCGTATTCATTGGCAAAAAGTGATAATTCTTTATCATCGACTAGAAGTTTGTATTATTTATTTTTGAGTCTTTGTATAAATGACTTTGTTTATCAAAGAGCGTATTTTTAAATATCGCGAAGAAAAAAAATTAACTACGAAAAGCGCAAGTTTGTGAATGTATGGAAGTGGGTGCGAATTACATCAGCTCTGTATCGCGCGCGAACTCACCAGCCGACAGAGGAGCATGTGCTCTCTGTTTGATCTCGCGTCTCCTTACGCGATGGCGGGAGTCTCACGACGCGTCTGCACGCAACCTCAGTTGCCTTCTGCAAAACCTCTTTGACACAATTAGTAGTTCTTATTAACATTTCACTGATTTAAATTTTTTTCCGGTCCTCTAACTTCCTGAGTCACAGAAAGATAATTTCTCTAAATTTGAGTAAAATCTCCTAGTGTTCAACCTGATATGCGATTAATTTTCTAATACATCCCTAACTTGAAATTAATAAATTTAATCACACAAGTGCTGTGTGAGCATGCCTTTTCTATCAAACTCGTCCTCCCTCGCTTTCACTCCTGTCTGCTATGTGAGAAACCCTTCATCCAAATTGCATGCGTATATTTCATTGAATGACTTCCTTTTATTATGCACTATTGTAATACAAATTTTGCAAGTGGTCAGGCGGAAGAGCAGACTAAATGGCCAGAGCCTCGCCACCAATAAAGACATTTATTTATTTATTTTATTGCCCGCGACGAAGTTTAACATGGGCTAGAGACGACTCCAAACATTCGGTATTCGATGAAGTAGTAAAGCGACCGCTCGCCGAATTCAGAGTAGTGTGGACAGGTTGCTTGCTATTTGCCGAGCAACGATCATTCGGTGCTCGCCCCATCCACCGCTTGCCGGTCTTTGGACACATCAAAGGAAGTGAACATTCGCCGGACACATCAGCTCCTCGGGGTTTGGTGAGCAGTAGTTTATTTCTCGACGAATACTGTATGTGTGTAGCTGTCTGAATGCTTCCACACACTCCCAAAAAATTCCTCGAGCTGTTCAGCACGAGAATGCTATATATATATATATATATATATATATATATATATATATATATATATATATATAGTGACATCACGGGATTGAACAAACCCGTAACGCCACCATAAGCCACGAGAAAAGCCCAGAACACAAAGAAATAGGGTACGCGGCGGAGCGATGGTCCGAGAAAGCGACATCTACCCGCAGATTTTCGCACTCCGATGTCCGAAGTTACGGATAATGTTTTTCTTTAGAGGGCGCGAAGGAGGAGAAAGTTCACCCCTCCAGAAATTTCCCCAGGCGGAGTCACATAAATACCGCGACGCGCTTCGGGAGAACTCTTTCGATTTCGACAGCGACGGCGACTCAACCTAATTCTTCGGCGATAGTCACTGGTTAGAGCAGGAGTATATTTTAACTTGCGTAGTTAAAACAGATTTGAGAAACGCGTTAAGAAGTGTGATAGAATTCAGAAGTGCATGCACAGTGTTAGCACTAACATTACGCGAGAAAGCAAGCGATGTGATTGCTTGAATCTGAAATAGTTTCATACTTGAAATAAATTCGCTCAGAAGGACAGCCGACCTGGATGGTCGAGGTGGCTAAGAGCGAGTACCGACTCAGCGCTTCGGTCCGAAGGGTCGCGGGTTCGAGTCCCGCCTTGGACATGGCTGTTTGTCCCTTGACTTTGTATGAATGTGTTGTCGCGGAGGGCCTCGCGTTCTGCTGACCCCAGATCAGAGGAGCCCGCAAGTGTGTTGGTGTCTAGTGTATGGTCGAATATGCGTCCCATCGGGGCGTAAAGGGTAACCGGCTGTCGGCTAGATAAAGCCCTAGATGTGACTTTAAACGAAATCCAGCATTTAACTTTGTACGCCACGACCACGCACGCTCAAAGTGTGGTATGTCGGCCGAGTGCTAGAAGTATCCAATTCAATAACGTTAGTTATTCAAAGCTGGAAGCGCGAACAACGGGTACGCGGCACGCAGAAGAAGAAGGACGACTCCAGTGAAGACCCAAGCGTAGGCGAGAAGGACTTGGACCAAATACGTGGATGATACGAGCCCGGAGATCGAGAGAAGGGTCTGGAATTTGGACGAGTGGCGGAATCCGGAGATCGGGAGAAGGAAGTGGTACAACCGTGGAACATCGAACCAGTCAAGTGGCGCGGCGAGGACTGCGAGCGACCGAAAATCCCAAGGTTAACTGATGGCGAGCGGGAAGGAGATGTCGAGGTAAAGAACTGGCAACTTCTATGCAGCAATCTGTTGGGAAATCGTGTAGCTTTAAAATACCAGGCGAAGCGTCCTAAAAATAGGTGAAAGTTCCAAATAAGAAACTGGGAGAAATATTCCGAACGTATGAGCGGCAGTTTAGATTTCATTCGCTGTACGCACTAGTAAATTCGTTCAAATGCCATACCTTGTACAATTTTCCTAGAGTGAATTATGATTTTTCATGTAGTGTAAAAGTGATCTTATTTGAAAGTCATGCTTTCATTGTATTATGTCAGGGGATAATTAGTTGTTATAATTTGTAAAGGGTCCAATTTAAGTAACGTGTGTGTCACGTTCGTTCTTTTGTTTGAGTTCACAGCATTGTAGTAAATGTGCAGCTTAAGGCTGACACCTGTGAACAGTCTATGGTAGAATAATTGTAGAGAATCATTTAAAGGGCCGTGCACGGAGAACACTTAAGAATAGCAAGAGTTGAATGAGGTACACGAAAGTAATTCAGAAAGAGGTAGAAGCAAAAGAATTGTGAATAGTAACTATTGAAGTATTCAGGCAGTCGAGGTGACGCCTATACATTTTGTGCTTGTGTTCTTTCTTTTTGTTTTCTGTTTTCTTTGCAGTGACCATCTACGCAAAGTGCATACTTTATTGTATATTTGTGCCACTGTGTAATTTGTTTACTCACTGAATACATGCTCATTTTACCAGAATTTTACCTAATTCATTGTGTCAAGGGTTCAGACCTTTCTCTTACCCGAAAGATCCTGCTTCCTGAGAATTCAAAGCTCGCTTCACGAGCATTCATTCTTTCACGCTCTATCGCCACCGGCTGGAAGGTAGTAGATGGGCGTGTTAGAATATATATATATATATATATATATATATATATATATATATATATATATATATATATATATATATATATAGTGACATACCAAAAATGGCGGGCATTTGATTTGAGCAAATAAAGGTCGAAATGTTGTAGATATTGCAAACGACGTGGGTTTCTATAGTGCACATACGCAGATGACAAAGTAGCAACGCGAGTTCGTCCCGAGACGTGACTTTATATGGTGCAGATACGCAGATGACACGGTAGCAACGCGAGTTTACCTGAGAGTGAGTTTATATGGTGTAGATACGCAAATGACACCGTAGTAACCGGGAGAGCTGTATATTAAACGCGCTAGGTGCACCATAGCAACGCGAAAAAAACAATAGAGAGAAAAACACAGCGAACTTTGAAGGGTGAACCAGATTGGGAATTAGGGCATTCCAACTGGTGTCGTGGTGGTGAGCGGATCGCTTGCGCGTTTTTTCTTGAGGTTAATTATTAAATCGGGACTTGTGATATTTCGTGAGAGTGAACATTGAACTTGAACTTAGAATATTTCCGCATTAGGTGTGCAACTCGAACTTGTAAAATTTACGTGTTGTACCATTGCAAACTCGGACATGTAATATTTTCATGAGTGAACTGGAAAGTGAACTTAGAATATTTTCGCGGTGGAGTACAAGACTTGACTTAGACATTTTACCAATGAATTGTGAATTGCCAGGTTAAGTGACAGAAAATAATATTAGAGAGATATTATTCCGACCTGGGAAAGTAGTTTGAAATAGGTGCCCACCTGATGCGCAAAATAAACAGTATAGGCATTGTTTGTGAAGTGGTTGGAGAAAGTTTTGATTTGGTCGCTGATCATCGTGGACTTCAACAAGAAGGAAGATCGGTTTACTCTACGTGGTGACATCGAGAGACGTGCGCGCAGAGGCAAGAAAGGATAATAGGTTCTATAACGCTGTTATTGCAATAACGAGAAAAATGGTCATGACCTAACGATAAATAGTAATAATCAATGATAGTTGATAACTTTGGCATGCATAATAAATAATAATTCATAGTTTGAAAGAAATCTGATTCTCATTTGCCATTACATGCAATCCTTGAGTACACATTTCAGAATTATTTTCAAATTCCTTGCCACTCCGTATGGATGGCAGATTGAGTAATTGGTTGCTATTTCATAGACCCCATCGACCGAGCTAGCGGAATTGACATTTATTTTGTAAAAACGATTCCCTTTATATATATATATATATATATATATATATATATATATATATATATATATATATATATATATATATATATATATATGCCCATTATTTTAATAGTTACAAAATTAAATCATATATACTAAGAAAGCAAAGAAATATAATGTAAAGTAAAACGCGAAACTATAAGCAGTGAGCCCCAATTCTTCATTGGTCCAAGAGTCTCGATTTCGGAGATTACTGTATCTTATCTTAATCTTGATAAAATAATCTGCAAATTATCTTTAATACCGGCAAATTTACTTTTAGTTTTATTAAATATTGTATAAACTATTCAGATATAGATATTATTATATACTATAATTTAGGGGGGGTGACACCATCAGTTTTGCCTCAGGTGACACCAACTTGAGCTACGCCACTGCGCTCGAGCTTTGACGCCAACCCCGGTCTGACTGTTGACCAAGCCGCTCCTTCCTTCTTCTAACAGTGAATTTTGTAATAAAGGTTTAGATATAGATTCATATCGGAATTTACAGTTCATTTGTGCGCGATATTGAATGAGTTTTGTTTTGACCCGCTTGGTTTTTAATGGGAAAGCTAATATTACCTGGCTACTTTGAAAACAATGCGAGTATTGATTGTAGCAATACTTTTTTTGCCTTTTCTGTTAGATACTAGATATATTCAGTATTATCATAAACATTTAATTAACACATTATATTATTGTAATAAAAACAAACTGAACGTAAAAGAATAAAAAATAGCATAAATGTCTTTGTTCGCTAACCGCGGTTCCTAGAATACTTGTGTATGTAGTTGAAAGTTCACGTGTTTCGCCAGTTCTACAGTTTTATTAAGCTTTTTTCTCATGTAACGTTCCACAATCTGGAAATTCTCTTATTTGTGTTCAGTTATTTTAATGTATGGCACTGTTTAATTATGTTTATCAGTCCCATTATTTTACAATTAAAAAGGTGGAGGTCATTGAAATTGTATTCCTCTACAAAGGTTCATTACTGATAAATATGACCCCTTTTGCAGTTCCTTGTTGCTAATAGATTTAATAACTATTAACTGGACCAACACGAGATATACTAAATTTCGTTTATTGCAATTATCTTGAACCAGGTATTATTTGAAATGAAATGAGATTTTTCAGAACGTCATTTCTTGAGAAACCTAGAAAATAACTGAAACTTAAATTCTATTCATAAGAATAGAATTTAATATTAATACAGTAAAATCATATTTAGAAAGTAAATGATTATCGAAACTTATTTAAGATCTCTCTTCTTGCATCGTGCGACTGAGTTAAGTCGCTAGCCCAATTACTCTGAATTTAATTATCTTGATGACGCAATTGAAACCTAGAAAACATTGCTTGCTGTTTAGCTGTCATTATTCTTCATTGAGATCTGCTTTTACATATCCACATCACCTCACTAATGAAATACACTTTGAGTTTATTAAATATTTAAGGAAAATTTCTTGCGCTGCTTTTGTCGTGGAGGTTGGGTCTGGCACCACGTGGAGGAAAGTGAAAGGACGGTAAGGGCAGAAGGTGCCCTCTGGACCGTTCCCCATTCTCTTAAAGGCCTAAGGTGGATGAGAGAGAGCGATAAGAACAGGGAAGACCCCAGTCATGGCAAACAGCAGTTTATTGGGGGTAGTGTTCTTACATTGGCACCTGACGTAGCCCAGCATCGCCAAGGACTGTTCTCCGGAAGAAAGTCTTTGCAGCGGCCATCGGACGGGTTAGCGACACTCGAAGTGCTCAGTGGTTAGGGGAGAGGGCGGGAAGCTGCCAGCAAGACCCCGGAAAGTCGGTCTGAACTAGTGGAGCAGAGGAGTATCAGCAGGGCCAGTTAGGGCCGATCTGAACCGACGGAGGGGTGAAGGGAGGTTGGCAGAGCCAGTTTGGTCCGATCTGAACCGACGGAGGAGTGGAAGGTCCGTGCACACTGGCGACGAGCTCGCGAGTAGCATTCGTCCCCCCGCTAAGCGGAGGCTATTATATAGGCCGTTACTACTGACACGCTCTTTCCGAGGTGAAGTTTCGCAATTATACGTATGCGGGCACCAGCTATCTGCGGTCACGCGACATTTTGCTCATTTGACAACAAAACGTGTATTTACGCCCACAAGAATGTGTAAAAAAAACTCTCAGAAACTTGTTTAGTTCTTATCTTTCAAATGTATAACCATGATTTCGTCTGTATACTATAACTAGCTGGCGTACCCGATGTTGCCCGGGTTTATAGTAAATTATTAGACAGGGAGAGAAATTCCATTTTTTCATACCCTGCGGTGGGGCCTACTATCTCTTCTGTTGTATCCCTTCTCCGCCCTGCTCTTCCCTGCCATGCTCTGCACGGCCACGCTTCGATAGCCCTGTCTTCTCTTCAACCCCATTTGGAAATTTCCGGTCTACGTTGCTCACTTTTTCACAAAAAAATTTATTTTTCTTATTTGGGTTTCCAGCTCCTAAACTTTCTTCACTTAATAACTAAAAACAATAAACTATTCTAAACTACAGAATAAAATAATAGTAGACTCACGTATATTTTATGTTTTTTTGTGGAGTTTCATGTATTACTTCCAATACTGTCAATAAATTGTCACATTGTAAAACTTACTCTTTTTTATATTTTGTCTTCTCTTGTATTCATAAACAAATATTTGAAATTGATCTGTCAAATCGTGACCTTGAAGGGACTTACTGTTTTAAGCGAAGTTTAACATGCCAGAGTTCTCGCACGGAGACGTTAGAAGATAGATATGGAATATGAATGTAGATGTCAAAACGTAATTGACGAATCATAATCATAAAAGTAAATGAAAGTATCAATATTGAACGTAAATGCCAGTATTTATAATTATTTTGAAGACGACAAATATATGTAAGTTTAAACTACATGTAGAATAAAACTTATTTTTTACGTAAATCAATTAATCATAACATTGAAGCATGAGAACAATACTGATCCATCAACATGTACATTATGTGTACACACTAAATTGACAATGTTCTGAACAAAACCATAATAGCTTCATTATTTGATCTGAAGTGCTATATGTTAAGTATCTTGAAATGTGAATAACAGAAACCAATTCATGCGTTGGGAGCAATTGCAATGCAAAATATAGCACAGATTAGTCTCAACATGTAAGTGATCATTGCTTAATTACATACTACTCCACTAATCTTCTGCACATAATGAAGACAAAAATCAACTGGGTGAAACCAAAATATACAAACATTTTACATTTTACTAATTTGAACATAAGAACTGTGTAAATAGTCAAATTGTGAGTGCTATGAAAAGATACCCTACTACGTAGAGAATTATTTACATTTGCATCCCTCCGTGCTGTATTATTTTCAATAGTGTGAGTGAGTACTTCAGCAAGTCGCACTTCTCTTAATAGCAGATTGAAAAAGTTTATAGACTGCCCATCTATTTGCACTTGTGCAGTCTGTTTTGACAACTTGACACTCGCATTGTTTCAAGCAATTCAATGTTTACAAATTTCTGTAGAAGAAGAAGTTGTTTAGAATGTATACGATATCTATATATAATACGTTGTAGATTACTGTATATTCTGTACTATATATTATTGTACATTGCACTGTCTCAACATACCTCAATTTTTGTACAAATTCAAACTCAAATGTTTTCTAGCCACTTTGTACATAACACGGATTAAGGATAATGCATGTACCTTGTCATCTGTACCACTTTAGTTACCGATTTCTTCCAAATATTCCACCAATGTTCAGAACTAACAAATCACCACCGTTCATACAGGGACATTACATAACATTATTCAAAGTCCAATGAATCTCGTAATAATTCTGGAAATTGATGAAATCAGTAGTAGATCTCAGGCGTCATCCTCTGGTGGCGCACAGCTAAATTATTGACATTGATGCACTCTGGAATCTGTGATGTAAAGCTATGCCAAAAATGTCGAGAAAAGTAATTATTTTGTAAATATATTACGGTCTATGGTTGTAAATCATAGCCTATAGTACTCCTGACCTTTATAGGGAGTTAGCACAAAAGTTTCATCGGCATTGGTTCAGTAGATCCAGAGATTACCGCGTTGTAAGACAACGCACTTCTGACTTTATATATTAGTATAGAAGATATAGATATAGATAATGAATGACGACGGTTTTGTGCCATTTATGAAAAACTATCGACACAAAACCTCGTAAGTGTCCTGCTAATGGAGAGGGAATTACTACCGGTCCCGCTTCTAATATATTTAAGACGAAAAAATAAGAGTTCACAGATTAGGGAAACGAGTAGGGAATAGGGATAGTAAGGAAACGAGAAGACGCACACGTAACCCGCAACACATGGTACCTGCAACACGTTGTGTAGAACTTGGAAACAATATTTTAGACCCTTAAAATCATGTTTTCTTACGCCATAATCTACGAAATTAGATATTTTTGAATATGCTATTTTAATTTTTAAGTGTACCCCCAGAGTGTAGCGTGAGGTATCAGAATCGTCTGATATCGGGTTCGAACTATTTTTACTTTTATAACAATGATTTAATAATGTGAGGAATGTTTGCACGCGTCTAGCTAGTTATTTATTATGTAATTTTCTCGTTATGTGCATATGTGCATTATTGTGTATGTAATATTTCTCGTTATATATTACCTTTGTTTTATGCCACTCCCCTGTCATTACATCACAAAGAGTCATTTACGAGCATCAACACGTGTGTGCGAATGTTGTCAGCAAATGGGTTCGTTTAAACAACAATTTTATCAAGCATATTAGTTCTTATTCGTATATCGTGCATATAGCAGAACAGTGTTTCTATGAAGGAGAGTTGCGTACACTCAGCTGAATAGAGAGCATAAAGCAGCCATTTTCCTTAAATCCGTATCGTAGAATGAGACATTAAGGCACATTTTCAAATTCGATTCCATTGTTTTGCACGTTTCCCTTCCCTGTGTAGGTCAGTGAAACGACACAATTTGAGCGTTCCAGTCGTCGCTGCAGATTGCTGGTGCTGCTGCTGCTGGTTGTCTGCTTTCCGCGCTATTCAGCGCAGCCTTTATTGAAAGAGTAAACGCTAGGGTCACGGAATAACAACCTCGGCCATTATCATCGTCCTTCGACAGACGCGGGCGGCGCGTGCGCGCTCTAGAGTCGTTCCCCGAGTTCGCTTACGCGCTGATAGCCTCGCAGCCGTTACCCCCTCCTCCTTCCCCCGGCGCCCTCCCCCCTCCACCCTCCCTGTGCCTTAACCCTTCGCCCGGGATTACCATATTTTGAAATTAAAATCGAGGCGAACGAACCATCAGCTTTGTGTTATACTTGCGCAAGGTTCTTTATGTAGATCGCGCGGGATAGCGCGCGGCGCTCTTCGCCTCGACGTAATCGCCTGCGGAAGGCTGAAGGCTAACGTCGTTAAGCCCTCGGGGGCGCCCCACTCGCCCTCGCCCTGCCCATTTTCTTCTTTCTCGATAAGCGCTGTCCGTACGGGAAAAAAGACTGACCAATCAACGTTGAGTGCCGCTTCGGAATGGGGGTAAATAAAGAAAAGACTTCGAGAATGAAGAGACAGATGGGATTATTGTGGTGAAATATTTGTCTGAAGTTCGTTTCGGCGACTGTTTTCAGATCTTATAGTGTTATCAAATGAAGCAAGGTGAATCACTGCTTGTTTTAACCACTGTATGCTCCGAGTGGTTATTTTGTGATTCTCGCCAAGATTTTGAACTAATTTATTCTGAGCCTTTTCGCCCCCCCCCCCTTATTACGCTCTTACGTAGTAATGATAATGTATTGTAATCCTGTGACAGAAATCGGCGATATTTTGATATAAAACTCGTATTGTGAGGCCCGGGAATCGAAAAAGTCGATAAATCTTGTTGTTATACGTAATACTCCCTCTAACAGAATGTGTGCACATAATTCATGTTCTGTAAATCAAGAAGTTTCTTGATACCATAAAAAATTGACGCCAAAACGTATCTGTGGTCGAGGCTAGTAAGTGAAGCATTTACAGAATTTTCTCAAAAATTGATACTCCCCGATAGACCTGAACGAACTGGAGACTGTGATTTTGAAATGGACATTTTGATTTACGGATATTTTGAACGGGTTCTTTAAATGAATACTTTATCATTTTTTATTAAATGTTTTCTTCGGAAAGCGCAATGGACATTCAAAAATGACGAAGACCTCATTTTTTGATGAAATCTCTGATTTTCCGAAAATTACAAAAATTATATAAATATTCACAAAAGTGCAGTTTAAGCACTTTTTTCTCACAGACCTATTTATTGTCAATCGTTTAGTGCTGGTTCAATAATACTGTGTGTTTTTTAGAGTGGTATATAGTGGGTTTCGTTACTGGTCTGTTGCTTGTAAAAGACGCCACTGCATTTCGATTTATCGTACAAATTAGTCTGAAGGATTTGAACATAATGTTATGTGCTTGCCAGTTACACATTTGATTGCAATAACGATCGCTCATTGAAAAAGTATTACTTGGTAGGATGTAATTTACTATACCGGAGTACATAAAATGTGTTATAAATGTATGTAATTCAACATATTACAGGAACTTCTGAGCTCATGTAAGTTTTGTATTTTACAAAATTTCTAGTTTTCAATATGATGTCGAAGTTGTGATGCTTAAAAATACTGTGGATTGGTCTTGTATTCTTAGTTTCTTCAACGCTTTGAATATAAATCAATGGGCGTTACCTAAATTTTAGAATAATCTATAGGGTCCTGTTGGTGTAGAGTGCAGAGTTGTCCTGCAGTTTGAAGCTTTTCACGTGCGACGAAAGTCTTTGGGGTACGGTTAAAAAACTCTTTTGGTTTTTCTTGTTAAATTTTAGTTAATGACAAATGAAGAAAGTGGTCTATCACTTCGGTGAGTGCGTAATGGAAATTTTACCCACCATTCTACCCATTTGACATTATTCATAACAAATACATCTTCGGAATTCAATCCGTCGTATTCAAGTAACAATCGGCGGTAGGTGTGGGACAGACCCTCCGAAGGAAATCCCCCTACACGGCATGCTTGTACCGTGTTCACGAGAGAGACCAAGACGCGGCGGCACGGCACGACGCGGCGTCCCGACGTCGCGTGCAGTCCTCCTCACGCGTTGCGTGCGTCGCGCGCCCTCGTGCGTGCAACGGGCGGGCGGGCGGGCGGGCGGACCGACCGGCAGCGTACCCGCCCTCGCCAGACGGCGCGGCGCGGCGGCGCGCCCTAACGTATTCATGGAACTAGGGGGTAAGGATCGTGAATTAGAGAGCGTCGTTATAAAATCGTCTCCGAGGCCACCCTCAGGTGGAACGCGCTGGCGCAGGGTATTTTTAACAGGTGTCTGCGAGTTGTGGTTTTCATAGGCAGTGTTTCTTGGAGGATCGACGTTTTGTTTTCAGTCGGGATTTGCCGCAACTGTCGGAACGTTTCTGCAAAAGATTCAATATTAGTGATTTAAACGTCCTCCTGGCAAAATCGCCCTTTCTAATGATGCTTTCGAAAGTTTTGATGATCCATCGTCTCGTCTTCTATGAAATAATTTACGCTTTTGGCAGATATAGGTGTACTTAGAGAGTCAGAGCATACTGCGTGTACTTTCACTTCCTCTATAAATTTTGTTCTTCAACAGATTAATAGGCTTCGAAAGAAATTAGGGTGAGGCGAGAGCATTCCTTATTGTTTATTCTATGGAATTCCTTACTGGTTTATGAATGTTACATATGTATTGGTGAATATATTTGTCCATCAGTAATATTGAATACAGGTTGTTAATAACTCGAAAACAACTTCTTCCTAATTAAAATAATATGATATTTCTTTCTATACAAAATTCGAGTAACTCTTGCACTTCGTCAATTTGTTTGGGAATACGTCTAGCGGAAAAAGAAATAGTTGATGTTTACACGAATATTTGAGTCTTTTCGTGCACTAGTTCCCGACAGTGATGGTACAGTTCTCCAGTTAGAGAATGGAGGAAGTGCATACATTTAGAAGTCGCACGTTTTGATTCGATTCTTCTCGTGTTTCTTTCTGGGCACATTTTAAATTGTCTTCTCACTCTATCAACTTATTGAAGAAGAAGATTTTTCTTCCATTTTGTATCCCTCACTGATATCTGTATTTCATTAGTTACGCACAAGGGAATGAAAATAATCCGGAGCAATTTTCATTTCTTGTCCCCTTTTTCAATCGATATAAGTATTAAATGAACGGAGAATTCAATAAAACATAATTGAGTGGATAAGGCATTATTTGCAGCAAACGAAAGCAATTGTGTAATATATTTTGAATGAAATTTGACACTTGTTCTCAATAAAGATATCATTGCTGTCTATAAAGATTTAAATATAATTTTTGGAATCAATATTTTTGGATGATTAAAATTAAATGATGTGTATCATCAACATGGATGGTTCTTCTTTGATCATAAAAACTGCCAATTTTATCTTTTCGAACTGGTGTCGTACGGTGTATTACGTTTTAAAAACTTGATTCCAAGGGTAAGCTTTGGTAAATGAGCATTATCATGATTCTCACATTTCAGTTCATTAACTTCTTGACATTTACGAGTGAAGTATTCTTAATAAAATTAACTTACACCTTTTCAAAGATGTGTCGTGAATGAATTGTGTTTAAATGAGTGTCATAACTCAAAAACACAGTCTTAAACATTTTCAATCGCTAAAGAAAAAAACCCATGAAAATTGCAAATGCAAATGGAAAGTCCATCGCATGTTGGCGCCTTCTGTAATCAAATTACATTCCAACGGAGATCTCTGGCGCGCGCCGCGTATTTTGGAGAGGCCCTTTGCTTGCACGCGCTCTCGTCCGTCTGCGAGGGGCCGTTGTGGCTCTAATGAGACGGGCGCGACCCGAGACGGCGCGCAGTGACGCGATGCTGCGCGGCGCGGGCGCGGGTGCGGGCGCGGCCGGGCGCCCGCAGACCTCGAGCGCTCTCGCTCGTTTGCGGTGGCTTTGGCGACGG
The DNA here is from genome assembly GCA_011170035.1 of Teleogryllus occipitalis. Lineage (NCBI taxonomy): Eukaryota > Metazoa > Arthropoda > Insecta > Orthoptera > Gryllidae > Teleogryllus > Teleogryllus occipitalis. The sequence continues at coordinate 118,480 of BLKR01014927.1, read as the reverse complement.
CGCGGGCGGGGGCGGGCGCGGGGGAGGCCGCGAAGGGCGCGGACGCGGCCAGGATGAGGTTGAATGAGCCGCCGTGCCACTGCGCCTCTCCGGGCGACGAAGGGTGACGGCCCGAGGAGCCCAGCCACGCCCCTCCGTGCCTGTTGTGCTGACGTAATAAGTGACGCAGGAGGCGGAAGTGGGGGAGAGAGAGTGTGATGGAGTGGAGTGAGATGTGCGTGGAAAACGGTATCACAAGCGGAAGAAAACTATCAATGATGAAGTGTACTAGTGTTTAAAAATCTGTTGGAGCGGAAACGGAAAAGGAGGTAGGAAGCAATTTAAGTTAGGAAGTAATCAGGGTAAATTAGGATAAATGATAATAAAGGAACGTATGTGTGTACGAGACCTAACAGCGAAGATAAAGGCGTTGAGGATTTTTAAATATAATTGAAAAGTGCGTTCTAAGATCAAAGGAACAGGATCAAGATGCATAGCCAGTAATAAAAACAAAACAACTTTTAGTGAACGAAGGTATGTGCAGAATACTGTGCAAATGTGACAACTGAACGACCAATCATAACATTTTTACCGTTTTAGATGTTCCAATTAAGAGTATTAACTCAGTGCGTTGCAAGCAAAACTGTCGTGATTGAGTACTATTTAATATAAACCTAAAAACAGAGGGGACGAGTTGACTACACGAATGACGACATGGGTGATAAATGTCAGCTGTCGGGCGTCTGACTAACATCTTCATTTGCCGCACCACCCTCCCACGCATTTACCTCCCTCTCCGCAGCGCGGGCTGGTGGGAAACCCGGGACGTGGAGCATGAGCGCTTCCTCGCGCCGCGCCGCTTGAATTGGGGCTGCGTACGCCCCCCTCCTCCGGCCCCGCCCCTCCCGCCGGGAAGCCTCTCGCGTGCGTTATCTGGCGCGCTAATTGCCACGATTGTGCGTCCCCTTCGCGCCTCCCCCTTCCCCCTCTCAGCCCGTGCGACTAACCCCTCCTCTGCCCTCCCCTGCTTATTCACCTCTCTACATCATCACCGCGCCGTTTGCGCTCTTCCCTGATTCTCAGCATCCGGCCCGTTTTCCTCTCATTGTGCTGTCCCTAGCACTCTCCCGCTTATTCACCTCCGTACACCATCGGCGCGCCGTTCGCGCTCTTCGCCGATCTGCTCCATCCGACCCGTTATCGTCTCATATTGTGTTATCCCTAGCATTCACCTGCTTATTCACCTCCCCTCTACCGTCCCCGCACCATCCCCGCGCCACCATCGCTCTTTCCCGATTCGCTTCATCCGACCAGTTGTCTTTTCATATTGTACTGTCCCCTCCATGTGCCAGATAATTCTTCTTTCCCCTTTTTAACACCTTATTCACCCGCTCTGCCTTGTATCCGCTTCCTGACTCTCTTCGCATACTCCCCTCATTCTCACGCTGGCGTTGGAGCAGTTCCGACGCTACACACGTTTCCTCGGAACATCCCCAGGGACGCGTTCATGACTCATTTTCTTTTATCGTCTTGACATCGGTTTATTATACCATGCGACTTTTTGTGAATGATCAATATCTCTGTGAGAATTTTTGATGGTGGGGCTGATAGTGTTCATCCTTGCTGTTTGCGAATCAGCGGAGACATCCATGTAATGACTGGTGGAATCGCAGATAATTTTCTGGGAAATGTTGCCGCATAGATTTTGTTTCCAATATATCCCCAATTATGCAGGTTTCCTTGATTGGTGGCGTGTTATCTTGAATATTAGAGTTAAAACTTACTCACAAGCCTGAAATTCTTGTTTATGAATAGAAAGCCATTGGAGTAGTTTGAGAATATCTAATAATTTCAAGAGAAAATAAGTAAATACTCCTTGGATTGGAAGTTCGAATCCTACCTGGATTTAATGAAAGTCTCTGCGTGTGAATGCTCTCTAAAAAATGAAAATGATAGAATGTAGTCCATACTTCAAATTGTTGTTTCTAAGCACATGAAATGTGGATCTGGGGTTTGCGTAAACTGTCTATAATTATTCATAGCGGGCCACATACTAACGTTACGTGTATAATTTCTTAGCGTTATGAAACGTGTTTTTCGAAATCCTAACACGTTATAACGCATATTTCCTCTCCCACAGAAACAATCACGTGTGCTACCTCTGCCACCCCTTCCATCACCCCGCATCTCCTCGACTGTCCCGCCCCGCACCGTCCCGCTCCGTCCCGCTCCGTCCCGCTCCGTCCCGCTTTGTCCCGCTGCGCCCCGTCGTGTCCCATTCCTCCCTGCTCCGCCCCGATCCATCCCGCTCCGTCCCGCTTTGTCCCGCTGCGCCCCGTCGTGTCCCATTCCTCCCTGCTCCGCCCCGATCCATCCCGCTCCGTCCAGCTCCGTTCCGTTCCTCGCCGGTCCGCCCCACTTCGCCCCGCTCCATCCTGTTCCTCCCCGCTCCGTTCCACTCCGTTCTGCTCCGCCCCGGTCCGACCCGCTCCTTCCCGGTCCGACCCGCTCCGTCCCGCTCCTTCCCGGTCCGCCCCGGTCCACCCCGTCCCGCTCCGTCTCGCTCCGCGCACTTCGCCCCGCTCCGTCCCGTTCCTCCCCGCTCTGTCCCGCTCGGTCCCGCTCCGCCCTGGTCCCACCTGCTTCGTCCCGTTCCGCCCCGCCCCGCTCTGCCCCGCCCCGCTCTGCTCCGCCCCGCTCCGCCCCGCTCCACCCCGCTCTGCCCCGCTCTGCCCCTGCCTTTCCCCGTCTTGTCCCGCCGATCTCTTCCCTGCCCATCTGCTCCCCTCCCCACCCCTCCCCACCCCACCCCTCCCCACACGGCCCCGCCCCGCCCCGCTCCGCCACCGCCACCGCCTTGACCGTCTCCGTCGCCACTTCTATCACCTCGACCTGCGTCCACCTCCCTGCCGACTCCCTCCCTACCAACGCGTCCGCCGACATCCCACCCTCCCCCGCCTCTCCCTTTCCTCCGCGGCGGTTCCTCGTTCGCAGCGGTGCAGCTCGTTAGCGCCGCCCAATCAGCGAGCGGTGCAGCGGAACTCAGGCGGCGCGGCGGCGGCGGCGGCAACAGCGGCGGCGTATCCGGGCAGGCGCGGTGGCCTCGAGTCGGCCTCGAGTCGCCGCCGCCGCCGCCTACGCTCTCGGTTTCTTCTCAACGCAGTCCGTAGGCCTACTCACCATCTTCACAGCAGTCAGCGCCCACTACATTTGGCTTAGTGTTGGCTTTCACCAAACTGAAGAAATGCCGACGACGGATGCTTCAGCATTTCTTAATGTTATAACACGAAAAATATTTTTTTTAATGATATAAATGTTTACGAAGAAAATCGTAAATCGAAATATATTTTGTGGATAATTTGAGTCGTATGTGGTACTACTCGTTATAACGGAATTTACAGAGGATCCTGAAAGAGGATGAAGGGGGCCCTGATAATGTAAAAAATACCACACACACATCTGAAAGAAAACTGAGGAAGCAAGTGTTGAGGAACGTTGATTTATTTCTAAGGTTACGTGGTCAAGAAATTTTATTCAGAGATTTTTTACATGGTTGAAAGACTAAAACCACAATGCGAAGCATTATCAATGGATGTAATGCGGTAAATCTCTCTACACAGACAGGCATGAAAACTCTGACTGACAAGGCACGAAAACTGTCACCGACTGATCGTGATCAATTCTACCGGCTGAATTAACACAGCATTATCATTGTCTCTACAGCTACTCTGACCAAGTGTTCGAGTCTCGACCGTGGCGTTTTACGGCGCAAGCTATAGAGCTAGATCTAATCCCGCTCTCTAAAAGAAAATACTAGCGGCCGGCTGCTCTTATTGGCAGTTTTTCTCCCATCAATACCAGGTGAATGCTGGAGCAGAAGCCTACCAAAGTGACCACGAAACGCGCATCCACTTCCCTTACACACATACAATTACATGCTGTATACTGTCACATATCGGGAGACCATTCGGAAGCGGAGGTTATCTTGTTGAGATTTTGCTGCACTGGGGTCGATGTGTAGGTCGGTGCCGGATCTCTCCATCCATCGGAAGAACAACACCGCAATCTCCCGCGATAGAACATTCAATGGGAATGAGTCTAGTGAGTGACCACAGCAGCTGACGTGTTCCAAAAATCAATCAAAGATCAATTCTAGAACCCCTTCTACGGAAATAACTGCCGAACCAGGATAGTATTTTACTTTAACAGATGACAATATCCTTGAATTGACTTTGATTCCGGAATAGGTAACCCAGAATAAAACCACACTTAAGCAAGAAAAACAAAAGCGAGACCATCCTACTATTACGTTGAACAATAGCATTATGAGAAATGAAAGTTGACTTTTGGAATGTTTGATTCAGTATGATGACGAATATATATTGCGACGGAACACACGTCGTGGCCTTCCCTCTGACGCGCCGTGCATAATACAACTCGGTTGCGAGAAGGAGTCGTTAGACCTAAGTCGTAAGACCGCGTGGGCGTTACCGGCGTCGTTCGACAGTACACTGCCGTCCCGACGTCAGACCTCTCGAGTTGTTTCAAGTAGTTTGCCTGGATGAGGCTAATATGTGAAAATGCGCATGGGCGTGGAATACGGGCCAGCTTACACTCAAAGAACAACACTTGTGGCTCTGGTATACAAGGCGGTATATTCTAAAATCAAGAAAAAAACAGAAAAAAAAACACATTCAACAAAAATAACAACCCTTCACAAATAATCACATTTAGAACACAACCTTCGTGCTCGGAAATGCATATTCGAAGCAGTTATCGCTACCTCATAAAAAAACACCTTATTTCATCATTCATTAAATAATTTGTAATTCATGCACCAGTTGGTGTAGGAATACCTTTGTCTTAAGGACACAAAGAACACAAATTTTTAAATTCCCTGCGCTAAATTGCTTTCATTTCTTAAAAGTGGTTATTAATTCACAATACTCTTCAACCACCAATGCTTAGAAAACTCAGTACAGACCAAAATTAATTTTACTATTTACAACACCCCTTTGAACACTTCATTAACTGGGTGACTTTTTTAAAGCAAATTAATCACTTATGTTCTTAACATAGCTTTCATTCCAGAGTTCCACACGCCAGCATTCACAAATGTGGCTTGAAATGCGTAATATTTGAAGAGCTTTTAAAAGAATAGTGTGGTTTAACATTGTTCGATTACATCTTTTTCGTTTCTGCGACCGTTCTGCCGCACGGGTACTCACGCTTCTCTGATGGTGAAGTTTTCTCTTACGTGAAATGGCCTCGTCGAGTGCTGCGAACGGCGCCTCGGTGATCACGTCCTGTGTGACTCCCGGGGCTCTCGCTGCTCTGGCCGTGGCGGCGCGCGCTGGCGATGCTTCGGGGTAGCCTGGCATCCACGCTCCTCCGCCTCTCCTTCCGCTGCGTTCCCGTATCAATCTTCTCGGCCGATAAGTGCCTCGGCCTCGCCTCTGTGCCCGTCTTCCTTCCCCAACACAAATGCTTCTCTGGCGGTGTTTTTGGGAGTGGTTATCGCCTTGGCTTCTCGCTTCAGTCATGTGACGTAGCGGCGATGCAGAAAATTGTTAGGTCTACGCCGGAAAAGAGTCCGATTCAGCCCTCGCGGAATTCACGTAATTCGCTCCCACTGACACACGTTTCTTCTCCGTCGTTCTTCATCAACAAAACGAGTACAATGCTCGTTCTATTCACGTATTCGGATGAAATTATCTCGTTTGAAGCTCGCTGCTAGAGACTCGCGATCGGTTTCTCTTCCTTAACCGTCACTTTTACCGGTTTTTACACGATTTGTGAGGCTCGTTCCGCAGCGATCCGTCATCCTCCGAGATTTTTCTGATACTGTTCGAACTTTCAACGGAAAAAATTTCTTTCCGCTGGCTTCCCTCGTTTTCCGAATACCGGCCAATCACAAGACCTCGTTCTCAAGCTTCTCTTGCTAATTTCCTATTCGTGGTCATGCGTTCCGCTCGACGTGGCCGCGGCCGATGTCAGAGTGTGACGCGGTTGTCGCGCCGCGTTCAAATTAGCGGACGGCGAAGATAGCATTTTGGGAATTCTTGTTTATGACCCGGTCCGTTACCAGGGCGCATATTCGAGCTCGTCTCTCTCTCTCTCTCCCTCTCTCATATATATATATATATATATATATATATATATATATATTAATTTTCTACTTTATAAGATGCCTTAACCTGGGTGAAATGAGAAACGACTAAAATATTGGTTCATTTAATAACGAAGTTAAAGGATATTCCTTTTTGGAAAAGACAAACAAATTAGGTTCTAAAAAGGTAAACTTTGATTTATTTAACAAAAGAAGTCCTTTTCTGTCGTAAATAAATACTTATGTCCAGGCTAATTAAGCATTTATAGTGCATTTGTGTTGATGGTATGTTCAATTATTTAATTTTTATTATGTGTGTCAGTTCACTTGATACATTAAAAATAAATTATTTCGATTTCGGGCATTGTTACAAAAGTTTTATATTATTTGATAAACATATAGAAATTTAAGGACGTTTGAACAATACATGTATGATTCTGATTGAAATGAATATTTTTCCATTGATAATTGGAAATGTTTGCGTGGATGTCAAGGAAGACGAATGAATTGCAGAGGCATGATATGATATCCTATATCTACTTATCACATAAGGATATTTAAACTGCTTTCTGCGATGAATAAGAAAAAATACTTTGTAGAGTTTTCTCCCTCCCTCTAGAATTTTCTGGTCAGTGAAAACATTTCTTTCCCTGTGTTTTTCTTTAATAATAGGTGCGTCGCGTGCGAATAACTTATCGTTAGAACACATCTTACCCTTTCTTAATGTATTGTTGAGTCCTCCATATGTTGCACCCTGATCTAGATATGTATCTCGTAGTTCACGCACTATATGTGACAGCATCTTCACGTATATGTTCGTGTAACTCGCATATCACCCGTTATTTGTATATCTCAACACAGCTACCGATTCATAATCACCACATCTCGTCATTTTATTTTGTGATCTTTGCTTTAATAAACATCTATCTTCCCACTCGTAATCCGTCAGTCCTCGCAGTCCAATTCCAGGGTCTCCCCCCCCCTCCCCCAGGTTCCGAGCTGCCCCTCGCCGTCTCAGAGTCCGCAGCCTGCTGCTCCGTCGCTCTCCGCAACTCCGTCCATCACCCGTCACACTCTGCCATCTGTCCCTGTCTCCGATTTCGCGTCGGTGCGCTCTGCTCCCCTTCCGTTTCCCCTCACTCCGCCACGCCACGCCGCTCCGCTCCGTCACCTCCACGACCGCCGCGCCCCGCCGACGCGCCCCGCCGACGCGCCCCACCGACGCGCCCCGCCGACGCGCCCCGCCCCGCCCCTCCCCGGCCCTCCCCGCCGCCGCGCCCCCCGCCCCGTCCCGCCGCCGCGCCGCGCCCCGCCCCATCGCCGCCGCGCCCCGTCGCCTCCGCCGCTCCCCGTCGCCCCCGCCGCGCCGCGCCCCGCCCCGCCACCGCGCCCCGCCCCGCCCCGCCCCGCTCGGCCCTGCTCCGCCCTGCCCTGCTCCACCCCGCCCCCGCGCCCCGCCGCCGCGCTGCTCCGCTCCGCTTTCGAGGCTGGCGTGAGCGCTTCGCCCAGGAAGGAAGGATCCTCCCATTTCTGGTCTAATACGAGAACAATACCCTCTCGCTTTTGACTGGAGACAACTTGGAAACTCCTCTCGTTGGAGGCGGCGACTGAGACGCGCTTGTGCTTTGTCCTTGGCAGAGTGCACTGTTCACGTTTGTCGGCTTCGCTGAGCACCAAGTGGCATGTGTTTGAAGTTGGTGTAGTCTAACTATGCAGCCGTCCTTTGTTGCTGCAATTCGTTCGAAACGCAACGTGCCGCTTGAACAGCATGCCCGAGTATAGACGGGTAAACCCTCTCTGTATCAAGTGTGAAATGCGGCGTCAAGTTGGATTATTTCAATTTGATTGGTGGAAGTTTATCAAATACGTGATATCTTTCTGTAATTCATTGATGTAGTCAATGATCACCATCAGACTGATAGTTTAGTTTCTCAAGGTAAGCATTGATCGTGATAATCAAAACGAACTAATCACCGTATTCCTTTTGTGCTTTCTAACACTATAATATTGTTGGAAGTGCTAGAGACAACTTGGATGTAACGTAATGTCGACAGTTTCATGGTACAAAATGACCAGTTTCCTACAACTAAAAATATATGAGAAAATCATTAATCAATTAATCTCGTTCTCTATATAATTGTGATAAAAGAACACTCTTCCAAGTTATCATTTCTTAATTACAATTAATTCGTAAAGTGAATTACTATTATAACATTGTTCGTATATTCGGAAAACTGACTTTTCTATATTTCCTACAAATACATACAGGCGCAGATCCTATTTTTTCATCTACTTAAATTTTAAAAACTAGTTTTACTAACCATATAACGGAGCAAGTTTCCTAATGCGGATGTAGATATATGGCAGTTGAGAATTTTACTATTCAAATTTCTCGTTGTGTAAGAACATGTGGTAGGGATTGTAGCAGATTTTATTTGTTCAGCAAATTAATGATTTTGTTTCTTTTTTCTTTGCAGGTGAGTGCATTTAAAGATATTCAGTTTTTTTGCGAATGATCGGTAAGTAATGCTTACAGGTACCCTTTTATTGTTCTGCGCTTTGTGCTGGTTATCGTGTAATGGCAAACTTTAGGTCCGTATGCGGGCTGCCTTACAATTATTCCACCCAACGTATTCCTCAACGTACAGGAATAAAATTATGTCTAAAAGAATTTTGTGTTATCTTTAAATGACTGCTTCTCTCATGTTATGAGTGACAAATGTTAAGCAAGTATTCATTAAAACATCAAAGTAAGCTATCAATCAGCAAAAAAGTATTGAGTTTTCTTTTAGTGTGCATTTGCTTTTATTGTATTTTTTCTCAATGGTCAAGTAAGTGAACTCTGTTAAATGGCGAAGTACATTTTCCATGTAGATGTAACAGGTCATTGGGACAAACTAGTTTTCAGTAACGAAAACTTCTTAAAATAAATAATTAAAAAAGAGCAATGAAAGTAGTATCTCCCGATAAAACTATCATTCGGACATTCGATTCTAAAACATCGTTCATCTACATTTCTACTTCATTTGGGTCTAAGGAACAACAAAACTAACTTCATGTAATTTTATTAGTTGTTCGTTTCATTGGTTTAATATTCTTTCGATATTATTTTCATGTAATCGCCAAGTATGTATGTTTTAGTACTTTTAAAGAATACAAACCAAACACTAGTGGTCACACACAGATCAAAATATTTGTAATCAGCAGAATTTAAATCACTCTTTATTTTTTCCATGAACTGTTCATTCCCTTTCAAGAACGGAATAACTATAATAAATTGTGAAACGAATTCGCTGGATCCGCAACTCTGTTGTTCGTTGCTAGCAGGTTTCCAAGGTCCCTTTTTGTCGCTACACATTGTATTCATGCTACACATGTTTTGGTTGTAAATAACTCTTTTAATGAAATAGTAAACAATGATTAAGGTGGCAGAGTAGATTTTTCGCTTTCAGACGATTTTTTATCACATGAATCCATCGAGTGTTTACACAGATCTAAGATGTTTTTTATAAAATAAAACCAGTCAAGAGTTCTTTTATCACTTTTAAGAACTACTTGATCTTGGCATTTAAAACACTCATTGGTCTTCGCACTTTAAAAGCCCGTGAACGTAACATCACACTCACTGGGTTGCGCGTCAGACCATTTCTACTATACCTCTACGTATCTTATACGTTCTACTATACTTTCTGCGCACCTATACTCTCGGACGTCGAAAGGACGACTGCTTTCGATAGATCGATTGTAACTAGCTCTAGAAAAAAAAATAATGAACACAAATTTAATGATGGGAGATAAGCGTACATTCTATTAACTTTTAGATAATAACGTGTAGTATTTATGCTGTAACCAGGAGCGGTAGCTCAGTGCATCAACTGATGTCACTGCAGCGCCTCTGACCGGGAGGTCCTAAGTTCGAGTCCTGACGGCGGCAAGATTTTCGACTCTAGCTTTTGAGCTAGGTCGAATTCAGTCGCTGTCTGATGGAGAATTCTAGCGGCCGGCTGCTCTGATCGGTAGTTTTCCGTGGTTTCTCCGATCAACACCGGGCGAATGCCGGAGCAGTACCCTACGAAACGGGCCTCGGATCGCGCGTGATCTGTCCTTCCTCTTCCTTGTCCTATCCTCTCCCCTTACACACACACTTACACTAACATGCACTACACTATCACATATTCCGAAAGATCGGTCGAGAGCTTAGAGCGTGTCCCGGCTGGGGTGGTGTCCCGCTGGTGGGAGAGTCCTGGCTAGGGGGAAACCCCACTAGCCGACGGTAGGTCGGCGCCGGATCTCGCCATCCAGCGGGGGAAGATCACCGCCATCTCCCGCGAAAAAAACATGCACTACACTAACGGGACTAATGACCAAAGCAGTTGACGCGCCCGGAAAAATGAAAAAATCAATCAATTTATGCTGTAAAAACCCATTAATAACAGCAATTAATAACTCATCTGGGACTCACTACCTTCTACTGAAAGAAAAAAATCAGGAAATTTGATTGAGTAAAAAGATGTTAACTCTTTCTGAACAAAAACCCTCTATTGTTTTAAATGTATAGTTAGTAACATTATAAATGTTAAATTGTCTTAGCATTCTATGTGGCAGTGATATTAGCAAGTCATTTAATGGTATCTGAATCGCACAATACATATGCATCTTTTTTCGCCTTCGAGTTTTCTTCCTTTCTTTATATTTTTTCATTTTTGTATTATTAGTATTCTTTTATTTCGCTTCCGGCCATAAGGGCCTTGCGATGTAACTGCAGATAGTCATTAATATTGTAGAGCTTTCTCAAACACTAATAGCTGTAAATTTTCCTTTATTCCTGCTATTGTCCAGTAAAAATATCTCGTCCGGAAAACCTCCCCTTTAACCCAATAAAAATAAACCTGTATCCGTTATCGCAAAGTCCGTATCAAGAAATAAGCCGCAATAAAAACCTTCGCCGTCCTCTCGACCGCTGCAGCTCCGCGGTTCCCTTTATTCAAACAGCGGCGGCGGCGGCGGCGGCGGCGGCGCGTGGCCGTGGTCCTTCAGTCTCCCTCTGCCACGTCTCCCGTGCCCGCTCCCCCACCCCCACTGGCCCTTCGTAGGATGTAGAAGAGTGGGCGGAGTAGGGGCGCCGGGGCCGGGTTCGTTTTCCATTTTAATTCCCTCCCCTGCGTTTATCGTGTAATTGGGATCTTGATTGCCCGCGGGCGCTACCGCTGCGCCGCAGCCCCACCCCCTCGTGCCAACGCCGCCACCCTCGCCGCCGTCGCGAGGCCGCGGTTTCGGCCGGAGTGATCGATTGGCCCGGGTACTGGGGCTATCCGCCGCCCGATCTCCGCCAGTGGGAGGCGGGCGAGGGGCTCTCCGCCTCCGGCCGTCGCTCTGCGAGGCGTAGCCCCCCGCGTCGCAGTCAGCCCCGACCCAGCCCCCCGTCCGTCTGCTTCCCGGCCTCAACGTTCTCGACGCCGGCCAGCGGCTGCGGCCCGTCAGGGTGACGGTCGCTCTCTGACGGCGGTTCTCTCGCGCGGGCGTTTCTCTACGTCATTTGTCTTCCCGAAATTTTCGTTTTAACTGGTTCTTTCTGAGTGATCATTTATACTCGTCTCTAATGACTTCTGTTAACACAGGTAGCGGTAGGTCAGTGCATCAACTGATGTCACTGCAGCGCCTCTAACCGGGAGGTCCTAGGTTCGAGTCCTGACGGCGGCAGGATTTTCGACACTAGCTTTTCAGCTAGGTCGAATTCAGCTGCTGTCTGGAGGAGAATTCTAGCGACCGGCTGCTCTGATCGGTAGTTTTCCGAGGTTTCTCCGATCAACACCAGGCGAATGCCGGAGCAGTACCCTACCAAATGGGCCACGGACCGCGCGCGATCTGTCCTTCCTCTTCCTTGTCCTACCCTCTTCCCTTGCACACACACTTACACTAATATGCACTACACTATCACATATTCCGGGAGACCGGTCGGGAGATTAGAGCTTGTCCCGACTGGGGCGGTGGCCCGTTGGTTGGGGAGTCCTGGTTAGGGGGAAACCCCACTAGCCGACGGTAGGTTGGCGCCGGATCTCGCCATCCAGCGGGAGAAAATCACAGCCATCTCCCGAGAAAAAAACATGCACTACACTCACGGGACTAATGACCTAAGCAGTTGACGCGCCCGGAAACACGAAAAAATCTATCAATCAACTTCTGTTAACTATTGCTTTTTTCTGTACCTCTCGTTTTCATTTTCTTTATCTTTGCCTCCATTTGTGTTCATTCGATCGCTTTCGAACATTCTATTATTGGATAGTGACTAGGCGCAGCTAGGGGAAGGCCGTACTTGAAGTATGTAATTTGATGCCAAGTCACCGTATTCTTTATTTAAAAGATTGCATCCCCTGAAAGGACGAGCAAAAGCGAAGTTTCTGAAAAATGTTTGGGAGGTTCTAAGGATAGTTAAATAGAACGATCGTCTATTACCTTTGTTGTGTTTCGCATATTAAAAGTGAATTTTTTGTTTTCAATATTGCTTTATCACATCTTATTGGATACTTAATCGCTCATATTTTCTTCCTGATATCACTATGTATGCATTTTGTGTTGATTTTAGCTTTAAGTATCTACACAAAATGGGACGTGGCTAGTTGGGCATGTGATTTATTTACTTTTGCATTTATTTCATTTCATTAAAATTATATTTACTTTATATTTAACTTCAGGTTGGACTTCCAGAAGCTGACATTTTGACTTCTTTTTCTGTTTCAATCTTTTAATTTTTCCCTCGTATGTATCAGAGGGCGGAAAAGAAAGTAGTGCTCATCCCATTTTTGGCAAACTCAGTAGTTTTGAAAAATGAAAACTAATAACATTACAAAAGTACAATATTGAAAGTAGAAATTTTTGTCTTAAATGAAATGTGTTCTAAAAATCAGATCTTTGAAAAAGATCGCTTCCAAATTCTGCGTTCGCACTCTTTGAAATTTTGGCGCCTAACCTGTTTTGCACGATTATAAGCTCCCCTTGGAACAAATCCAATCTAACCTAGTTCATTTTTTAATTCTCCGCGCTGGAGATTATTTTTCTCACCAAATCGCGACAATAAAGAGAGAAAAATAAACTAAGTACCCTGAAATAGTACTTCGTAGGGTCGCCAAATCGCAGCACTAACCAGGCCAGTCAGCCAGCCAGATAGACGGACGGAGTCGCTCCTTCTATGAAGAAGTTACACGAGTTCTAAGAAACGGGAGCACCTTTTACAAGATTTGTTGAAACGCCAGCCGAGACTAGTCGTTGGAAGCAAACTAAGAGACTACTTTTTGCCTTGGGTCAAAAATTATTCGTCATATAAAATCAGTGCGTTATTGACAATGTTAGCCGGCCACAAAATGAACTAGTCTTTGAATGCTGGCACGCGCGCCAAACAGGCGGATGTCTGCGAGTCATGACTGAAGTGGTATACATGCGGAAGTGGAATCGGCTAAGGAAAATAAACGGCAATTATGTCACATATAAGATTGTTTTCAGGTATTTAATATGTCTAATTGGATTCTAAAGCTCATATTTGCTGACAAAGTAAATGTTTATTCCAGGATACAAAACTCTTTGCCCCTTTGTGATTCTATTCGCGGCGGCCCACAATCATCTTCCTGCTCTCCGAAAACTGTCAAAAACTATTTCGTTGTTTTAGCTGATTCTGTACTATATTTTGAAGGAAAAAGAATCTGCTTGAAGTTATTGTAATTTTTTTTAACTCTTAAATATGCCGCCAAATTTTTTCCAGGGATAGAGGAATATTGGGCTTAAAATAGCTCAGGTTTAATTTTTGTTGAATTCTCTGAATTTTTGATAATTGCATAAGTTGGAAATATTGGGAGAGACCATTACATACTGTCTTTAAGTATCGACAAGATGGCCGAGAAACTGCGTAGTGAAGCGGTGAAACGCTTGACGAGTTAACTTCATGGCTCGAACCTTGGCGCGTAAAACATCCTCGCGCATCAACTCCTGAATTCGAATCTCGTCGCGAAAAGAAAGAAAGAAAGACAGAAAGAGAGAGAAAGAGAGAGAAAGAGAGAGAGAAAGAGAGGAAGAGAGAGAAAGAGAGAGAAAGAGAGAGAGAGAGAGAAAGAGAGAGAGAGAGAAAGAGAGAGAGAGAAAGAGAGAGAGAAAGAGAGAGAGAGAGAGAGAGAGAAAGAGAAAGAGAGAGAAAGAGAAAGAGAGAGAAAGAGAAAGAGAGAGAAAGAGAAAGAGAGAGAAAGAGAAAGAGAGAGAAAGAGAAAGAGAGAGAAGAGAAAGAGAGAGAGAGAGTTTTCAACACATTTGCTGGTTCTTGTAGTATAAAATAGAGTAGCCTACACAAATAATGCGAGAAAGTATGTGCTGTTGCAGCCTCCCTAGTTTTATTGACAAATGTGTATTTTCCTCCCCTGTGTACATTTGTTTTCTCCACTACTTGGCACTCCCGAAGCCTTAAGCGGCCTTGGCTCCCCGTCCTTCTGTTCGGCTCACGCACCCGCGTGTCCGGCTTGGCGCGACCGCAGGTCGGGGGATTTCGCCCGGACGCGAGTCGACAGCCCGCCGAGGGATCGAAGCGGTAACCCTGCCCTCCCTCGACGCCCTCCCAACTCCCCTCCACCCACCCCTCGCGGTCCCGCTCTACCCACCCCTCCCACCGTGCCTCACCTCTCCCGCCGCCGCCGCCGCTGACGAGGCCCGCTGGGCTCCCGCTTCGCGGCGCAGGGGCCCAGCGGCCGGAACTTAATCCGGGGGCTCGCTTTAATTTCTTCTAAAAGCTCGCGCTAATGAAGAGTCGGCGGTGGCGGGGCCCGCCCGCAGATAAGGCGGGCGCTGAATGGGCACCTATCTGCCTGTACCCCTCCCCTCCGCTTCCCCCTCCTCACGACGCTTCTCCTGCTCCGGTTCCCGCTCGCTCCAAGCTCCTTATTGCAAAAGTACGGGCCCTACACTTGTTTTAATGAAAGAAAGTGATTGATTGCATGCCTTCGAGTGGTTGCTTTGTCGGCACATACTGCGGAATTGGTCGTCCTCTCGACTCGAGAAGCGCCAGAGGCAGGTTTGGACGAGATTTGCGAAATAAACTGTGAAACGTTACGAAATATGAACGTGATACGCGTTGTCCCAGCAATAACAATAAAATTGTCGTCGTTTTCTCTTTCATTCTTTGACCATTGCACTTCCATCGATTTCTTTCTGATTTCGAAGAACGAATGACCAGATTTTTTCTGTTATCTGCAGCTGATATTATGCTTAAACACTATCCACTATACTCATTTTAACGGGATGGCACCGAAGGGAACTAATAATGAGGCATTCTGCGTAGCCACTAACTCTCGAGAACATCCCTCTAGGGGAGAGAAAGTGATTGGAAAGAAGAGTGTTCAGTAGTGATATAGGGTGTGTGGGGAGCCCCGTCGTGCCACACCAGATAGGCAAATATCCTTGTACGTATGTACTTTGGCGCAATAGCCTCTGACGAAGCCTGGGCCTATCAGCGGCGTCCTGGCCTTGCGACCATGGGTTGCGGGGGGTTAGCACGTAGGGATCTCTACACCGTGTTCTGATCTTCTCAACCTGGGAAGTGAGTTTTATCTTCGCAACATATACTCGGACATTGCAAGGAAAACGCACACTATAATTTTGCCCGACTGGGAATCGCATCCGGGATGGTGTCAAGGAAAGCCAGCACGCTGACCAATGAGCTATCCTCGAGGGCAAGCAAATGTCCATGCCCGGCAGAATTCGAAACTGCAGTCCTTCTTACCCAGGAAGTTCGGCTCCCATCTTCATGATCCGGATCGGCAGATTCTGCAAAAAAATACAAAATTATTGTCCTGAAACCAATATTACGTAGATCGTATGCTACTTTAATTTTCAAAATGATTTTTTTTAATTCTCTTTTCATTATTCCAATTTTCTCTTTTTCTTCTTCACCTAATTCTTATCATCCGTCATAAGATACAACTTTTTGTCCTAAGCATTTTCTTCTCTTCAGTAATCTCTTCTCCTCCCATCGTCTCTCCGTATTTTGTTACTTGCGCACCCTTACTCGTATTTCTGCTGTGGAGTCTACATCATTTACTCAGTGTTCTAGTTTTTGTGCTCTCTCTTTTCCCTTTAGTTGCCCTTGGTTTTTCTGCTCTTCCGCTTTCATAGGAGGAAGAGGCAACCCTGGACTCGTATTCGTTTGTTATTTGATAGGCAACGTACCATCATTCCATTAAACCCAAAATTTGATATGTAATAGTAACTAATCTTCCCTGATTTTGGCGTAATATAGTTCGCTATAATTTCCACCACGGTGCGAAATTGAGCCAGTGAAATTTCATGTCGCGGTCACACTGGTCTGCCAGTTAAATAAATCAATAAATATATAAATAAACAAATAAAACAAATATTAGGCAGGCCAAAGAAAGGAAATGGAAAAAAATGGATTCTTCATTTTGAGTTTGGCAGATGTTGAAGACTAAAAGAGATTTCAAATAAGGAATTTATGCAATTTCTGGAGAAAAATTCAATAAACTTATTCAAGTGAGAAGAGAGTATTAGATCCTTGTCCGCACCCAGTTGGGTTCGTAAGTACCGCACTCTCTGCCTTTGAACAGCAGGCTTGCTTTCGCCTACTCCACCGCACCCACATCGACCACGAACGTGGCTTTATTAGGACCTCCGCCAGGACGGAATCTCGACTTCCCTCTGAAGGGAGCGGGGGCGGCGGCGGAGGCGGAGGCAGGGTTGGTATTCCACGCTTTTCGTGACGCTAACGAGCAAAATAAATGCCGAGCGTCGCTGCGGATTGCGCCTTTGTCGATAGCCATCGCGCTGGTTTTGTGGTGTGATAATACGATACGTTCAAGGCCCCGCGTCGTTTAGAAGGGAAAGAAATTCTCGGTATCGCGGCATGCGGCAGAGCGCAAAGTGGTTCAGTTGGGGGAGGGGATGGAGTGGTGCCTTTTAATATTGTGTTCTCAAAAGATTTTCTGACGTTTTGTGGCGCAGTTCGCACTCGTGCTTTTGGCCTGAACGAAGCGCATAATGATGGAATTTAATCCTGGAAGCCAAATGTTTTTCTAAGGTGTCTGCATTTATATTTCGTCACTTCTTTGTTAATTTCAAGAAACAGGAAATAAATTTCAGTTGTGTATTTTTAGAGGAATAATAAAAGAAAGAATATCGGCAGCTCTGTATCCATTTGGCAGACGGAATTACACTCTAATACTAATCATACTGATACATTATGCTTCAAGACATTTTAGACAACATTTTTATCACTGATTTATTGTTGAACAATTGGATAGTCGCTTATTATACAATTTGCAACGATTCTGTAAAGGTCAGGCTACAATAAAACAATGACGCACATAAAACACAATAAAAAGTATAAAAATTATTTCTTAGTATAAAATCTGTTAACAAATGCTCACCAATAGACGAACCACGCATGCTATTATACTATAAACATGAAACCATCCTCATAACCACCTTTCATGAATGATAACATGACAATCAACTACAAAATACTAAACCATGACACAAGGAAATAAGCGTCAATCTGATTGTTCAATAATAAATCAGTGATATGAATGTTAAGTTGTCTACATTTTTTTGTAGCATAATGTATCCGTATGATTAATGAACACATAGTCAGCTTCCCAATGACACTAATAAAAGAATACTATAGTAATGAGTTTGCAGAGTAATTATTAATGGCATTATGATGCATTAATAAAATATTCCGTTGTAGTTCACTGCATTTTAGGCTGGTGAAAGAAAACTATTTTAGTTTGCCGTTTCGGAATATATTATATCGAAATATGTGGAGAGAATTGTCAACACGTGGTCGTGATTTGCAGCTAATTACATTAATATGTCGCGTATTTGAGCATGTTAATAATGTTGAATTCCTGTCTGTAAAACGTTCGTCGTCGATGATGTAATCATAAATGCTTGATGAAAACGGAGGTAGCAATATAAATCTCATGGGAAACCCCTATGAAAAGCTGCTGACTTTTGACTTCTTTTATTGTTAGTTCAGCAATTCATTAAAGCTCAAATTCATAAAACAAAGACTCATAGGCCTTTCGATAGCGTTGAATGTACTTTTGGAGATGTGTATAATTTTCTTATCGAGATGTGGTTGTCACTTTCAATTTTCGAACCGTTTGATCCCCATCAGTGTTTTTAATTTTATTTACAGATCATTTAAGTTTATCGGTAGACATGGAGCAACAATTTATGGTTAAACAGCTGATCGAATGGCTGCATCGTTCTTCATCTCCTCTGGATGGCTGCGAGTCTAGTGCGGTAGTATGGCCACTCGCACGAAACGCGGTCCGCTGCTGCTCTGGATCCGAGTGCAGAGGGGGAAAGTGTGCGGCGCAGATGTACTCGTGACCTTTATCCACGAGGTCACCATCTCAGCAGAGTGATTCACAACAGTCGGCGTTTGGAATGCACCCGTCGGGCCTAGTTTGCCTGTACCAATATTAGAGCTTTTACTTTCATTTAGATGCAACTGAATATTGTAGTCTGGGTTCGTGATAGTACGATTACATGAGAGAACATTTGATCATGGAATAGGAAACGAGATTTGAATTCTAGGTTTATTGTATGTCGTTTCATATATTTCACAGATACTTAACTGATATAATATTTTTCCCAGTCTTCATGATCTCTGCGGAAGTATGATGATAACTTTAAAATTCAATTTCGAATGTTCCGAAAATTCTTTCTTGAAAGTTTCTAAACCTGAAAGTTTTAAAGCTAGTTCGTAGAAAGTATTGAATTACATATATATTTGAAGTAATGTTTTATTTGAGGTGGATTTTAACATGATAGTGGATAATTTCTGGCACGAAGTTGAAAAGTACAAATCTTTGTTTGATTACTTTGAGAGAAAATGTCAATTTCATGATTGACTACATTCTACTATTTTCATCATGAGTAGAGACCGGATTTTTATGTAATTACATATTTTTTGTCTTTGTAAAAAAAGTCTCAAAATTGTAATCTTGGGGAATTGGCACACACCTAACACAATATCCAATGTTTTCGTGACATATTTTTACATATTTAGTACTATATTACATGTATTGCTATGTTTACTAATGTTTGTTATTCTATCAATTTTCTTCAATTTAATTATTTATTTTTTATGAAAAGTATTTTCATAAAATAATTTTTTCGACATTATTGGTGAAATTTATATGTGGAAAGTATCATTCGAGTTGTAGATATCGCCAGTTTGTTCGATTGCTTGTATTGCGTCTAATCTGGCATGAGGCGCATACCGCCTTAGTTATATGCATCTTGGCCTGGCTGCTAAATAACGGTCATGAGTAACAATAGATGAAGTTTTTACTACTCACGAGAAAGATGTGCGGTACAAAGACTGCATCAACTTGTGCGGTCCAAATCATTTTTAAAACGTTCGCTTTATTTTTAAAGAAAAATTTTATAAATGCAATTTCGTATTACGTAAATGTGTTTTAAAATTATTTTATGTAACTGCATTATGTAAATATATTTTACTATTACATATTACATCCGATTTTGCATATTTTCTACATATTTTTACTTTTTTCGTGACATATTTATGTACATATTTTGACGTTTCATACTACATATTTTTCCGGTCTCTAATTATGAGTATGTAAAAACTGTTTTGACAAAATTTGTATTGCTGGCTTGAAAACGAAGTTACTCTAAGAAGATGAATATAAATTCACCTTACCCAGATTGTAAATAATCACTGAGGCGATGCGTGGTTAGGAGCTGTCCTCAGCGTAATCTGTACACGTAGGGGTGGAGGGGTCTCATTTTCGAAATAGCTGTCCCGCGAAGTTCGCCGGTGTAATTAAGTGGCTGGCTCGTCTGCTGCTGAAGGGACTGCGGGAGGGCGGGTGGGGTACCTTGGGCACACCTGCGACCTGCAATCCGGCTTTCGCAAACTTCCAGTCAGTTCCGAAGCTTAATACACGAAGAGGACGCAATGCTCAAAGGATCTTCAACAGCCCTATATCTCCTGTTGAATTCTCTATGACGTCTGAGGGCACTTATAGTGCCTTTGGGAAGTTCACTGCCACGACGGTACTCTAGCCGTATTTCAGCGTGTATTTATTTTAGTATTGCACTCACGTGTAAAAATGCATGCAGTAATTGTTATCTCGAAATTGGTACTTTTCAAATATTGATTGAATTAGCTATTTTGCTTTATGGAGTTCTGTGTTTTTTAATGCTATATTTGTGAAAATTGTGTAGTGCAAAATCCCGAGAAGAAAACTTTGAGCATTTTCGTTTGTAATACTAACTGATTCGGATAATTTACTTTCACAGGACGTGATATCGCTACCCAAAAATAACTTTTTAACTGCTTTATTATACCTGTACTTTATTTTGCACTATTTATTCTATTTTTCAATTATCAATTGTTTTAAACTGTACATACACTATAGTACACTGTAGTACATATACTATATGGGCAGTGAATAAGTGAAGTCAAATTTCTCTACTTTGTAGGTCCGATTTTTAAAGTGTACAGAGTTGTATAAAAGTAGGATTCTGTAATAAACCAATGAAATTTGGTAACATGTATCCGGATGTTAGTAAGTTCTCACCATTACAAAGTCGATGTTATTAGTAATGAGGTGAATTAAGTCGTGCCCTGAAAAGTAACCATTTATTTATTACCCAATAAATGAGTGGTTAAGTAAGACTTACCTGGCCTGGGTAGCCGAAGTCATTAAGGCAGAAGGGCCGTAGCTGCCTCGCCTCGAATGGTCGCGAGTTCGAATGCCGCCTCGGGCCTGGATTGTCCTTACATGTTCTTCCTACAGTTCCCACTACAGTTTAAACAATGAAAGTGGTCGCGACCATTCGAGCCATTGACCAAGTTGTTAAAAAGCGACGTCTAAAAAAAGTAAGACTCATTTACTGCGCTTGTGGATTTATCCTTTGAGAGGGGAAATTTTATCGTTCGGCGAAATGTGAAAATGCAACTGTGGAATTTCTCTACAAGTCTGTCTCTGCATATTAAGGTGTACGTTATTAGCTGATGCTTGTTTTATTTTTTTATTTTTTTTACATTGACAGAGAGTACAACGTTCAGCCGTGAAACTCTTCAGTTGTTTGACCGAGCAACTTTGTATCAGCAAAGTGTGAAGGGGGTAACTTCTTGTCACGTCCCTGATAGTGATTTCATTAGGTTATATCTTCAACCCAGCTTATTACGAGTAAATTTCGTTAGAGAGCGATATCAAGGTTTAGAAAGGGGCTTGTTGCTTGTAACCATCATAATCAGCGAAGCACCCTGCAGCATATACACATGTTTTCCACAGATAGAACTCGCACATATTCGTGATGTAATATTGAAGGTGGACCCTGGTGCTATCATGGACACGGATTGCGCTTATCTTGGCATCGAAGCTTCAAAATGGTGTACGAAAGGAAGAAAAGAGAATAATTTCGATGAATTGATTTCAGTCCAGGAATTACGTAATTACTTCTAAAATAAAAAAGTCTTTAATCATTAAAAATGAATTATAAATATTGATTGTTGAAATGCTGGTAATAAAAATTTAATTATGCTATAACAACACTTTTTAGGTATTAAAATGTAATTAAAATCCCATCAATGATTGTTTATATGATTTGTTGTAGAAAATTAGTACTTTGAGGGTATTTGAAGACAATCAAATAACTCGTATATTTTAAAACATGAATATATTTAGTCTCATAAAACACACTAAAAAGTATTTAATTACACAATATGGTCGCATCATCAGGTAGTCTGAGCCTAAGAAGGCGAAACGCTCATATTAAAAAGTCTCAAACTGGAAAGCATAGTCAACTAAACAATGGAATAGACTCGAAATCGAACCTAGTCTAAGGTCAACCACAACCGACGAAATCAGAGATCCAAATGAAAAGTACTTGAATTTTACCTATCCGCGTCAAGTTCTAAGCTCCCGACATGTATGATAATGTAGTGCGTGTGAGTGTGTGCGTGTGTGAATAGGAAGGAAAGATCACGCACGATCAGAGACCCGTTTGTTAGGGAAATGCTCCGGCATTCGCGTGGTGTTGATCGGAGAAACCACTGAGAATTAGTGATCAGAGCGGCCAGCTGCTAGGATTCTTCTCCAGACAGCGGCGGAAAGCTTCCTGAGATACTGTTGAGGACGGTGTATTTAGTTGCTTCCGCTCGCCACTGCCGTGCCGTATCATGCATCTCGTTCCCGTCGCGCGGCGTAGGAGGGAGACGAGGAGGCGGGGGGTTGAGCAGAGGGGAGGGGGTCCAAGAGAAATATTTTCGAGTTCAGTGCGCCGTGACGTGGCCGTTAGTGTCGTTGCGTCGCCGCCGCTGCCGCCGCGCCGCGGCGTCATTAAGGTGGCGCGGAAGAGGGGAGCGTCCTCGTACGGAATTTATGTCGTAATATACACGGAATGCCTTTCTATTATGGGTAATTTGGTTCCTCTTCACTTGATTTATTCATGTGTTACGCGGCGACGCAAATTTCCTCGCGAAGCCCTCCCTCCTCGCTGGTCGTCCTAGGTTGTCGTTGATGCCTGCTCTCTCTGTCTCTGTTTTGACGTTGGTGGGGTTGTGTCGTTTGCTACGAGTGCAGTGGTGTCTTCTTGTTCTGTCAGAATTTAATTATGTGTTATTTTTGCGTTCTGGTTCCCTCGTAGTTGCAAGTACGCGCTTAATTGTTCCGTTGACCGCGTTTCTGTTTCAGCTACTTCCAGTTGCGGTCTCCATGAATGTTGAAGAGTAAAATTAAAACGAGACTTGCTAGAGTTGATGTACATCGTGTCTCGACGTCACCGTGTGGGAATGTAAAACAATGTTAAGTTTATTCGTGTTGTTTTTATAAGAATGAGTGGAAAGCATGGCTGGGGGAATATGCGGCATTGGCTGTCCAAGTTAGTCGGATCATTCTCGTTTTGCTTTTGTAATTCCTAAACGTGCTATTTAGTGAGTTCGTGACATGCTGTGTTGTGAAGTATAATTATAAATATAAATGAGGTACATGAAAAGAAGTACAGAGGAGGATACTAGAAATGTTTTACCTGAAAACGTATTGCAACATTTTTGTCTTTAGTGTTAATGTTATACATACATAATTGTTGTTCATAGTTTGTTATTCATAATTTTAAGTGTATTATTCAACTAAAGTCAAAACGTGTGTAGATGGTAAGATCATTGGATGGAGATATTAATTGCGATTCACGTTTCTAGAGACCACGTATTATTTTAAAGACAAGCGATATGGAAAACATTAAGATGCAGTGAAGAGAAGCCGCCGCATCCGGAACCACTGAAGCAGTATCTCGTGCAAACACGGTATGTCAGCAGAAAGATGTAACACCATGTTCGGGCGGGTTAACGCGATCTCACCAAGCCGCAGCCTATAGTTGGAGCTGTCTGCAAGCGTGACTTACGGCGCTTCTCGGCGCCGAGCGAGCACTGCAGGCGACCATGCGAGTTGGCAGGCAGGGGCCGAGGAAACCCGCTCCCCCGGCAGGCGGATGGAAGCAGACGTTACCTTGATAACAGAATATTCCTCCACGACGGAATTACCTGCCTCCGACCCCGCCTCACTTCTCGCCTCGCGCTCCTCTGCCCGTCTCAGGAAGCCATGCGTTTCCGCTCTCTGTCCTTCACCGGACGTGTCCAGAGGGTGGGGCAACAAAATTATACAAAATGTATTTCCTTTAATACATTCTGTGAAAATAATTAAACTGGAGTTTAAATATGATTCACTTTAAAATATAACAATAATTAATGATAATAAATAAGGGAAACGCTTGTTGAAAATAAGGGGCCCTCTGGATCTACGGCTCCAGGCCTCTAGTTTTCTCTGGGAGCCCCTGTCCTTCACACATTAGCCTGCATCACGGTTTCCACCCGAAAGCGGCACGCATTCCTACCCCCACATCGTTCCCGGGTTCGTTTATGTGGTTTACTGACTCTTCCGATTTACCTGTTCTTGTCTCATCTCGCACATCTCATTTGGCCCTGCTCATGCCCGTTTCAGAGCCGCATGCAATGCATAGCCCATCCCTCGCCATTCCAGTTATCCCGTCTACATCTCATTACCCTGGATTCCACCCAGCGCCTCGCCACAAGGTTTGACCCGACGACCTTATACGTCTCCGAGTCGCCTCCTCCGTCTATATATTTCATTTCGTTTCCAGCAGCACAAAAGTTGTTTTATAAAAGTCGACAGCGGCACGACTTCTCGACAAGGAGGCTGCCTGGCGCGCGGTCGGGAGAGATATTTACTGCTCCGCTGATGGGCGGCGAACGCGGCTCGCTCTGGCGGGGCGGAGCGGGGACGGCGCCGAGGGGGTGGGGGAGGAGGGGGGAGAGGAAGGAGTTATAAATCGGACCCGGGAGTCCCGCCGCCCCGCCTTTGGGCGTAGCACCGTCCCGCCCGAGATACGGCCCGTGCGCACGGAAACGGCCTGGGGGTTCGCGGGGGCGGGGCTGAGAGGCAAGGGTGCAGCGGCAACGGTCGTGGTGGTGCGAGTGAGTGTATTGGCGGCTGTGGTTCTAATGGGAAGAGAGACGGTGACGGACAGGGGGACAGACGAGAGCGCTGGTGACGGTGGCTGTGCGGGCGACGAGAGGCTGTGGCGAGTAGTGGTGGCGGGGGGGGCGGAGGGCAGTGGGCGGCGGGCTGAGGGCGGCAGCGGGCGGCGGGGGGCGGGCGGAGGACAGCAGGCGGTAGGGGAGGCGGAGGGCAGTGGGGGGGGGGGCGGGCGGGAGGTAGTGGGTAGCGGGCGTGGGGCGGCTGGCAGAGGGCGGAGGGAGGGTGGCGGCGGGCAGCGGGTGGCGACGGCGGGCGGCGGGCACTGAGGAGGCGGTAAGCGGCGGAGGGTACGCCACCGGGGGGACCGCGGTGCAACCCCCTTCTCGCACCGTAATATCGCGTAATGTCTTCTTCCCATCCACGCGCTATCGCGGCGCTTGGGCGGGGCCACCCTCCAGCCCGACGCGCCGGTCTCCACCCCTCGTTAGCGCACGCATTATTGCAGGTGGGGAGGCGGCGAGGGTGGGTCCCTGGAGGCGGCGGTGGCGCCGCGGCGGCGGTCGACTCCCTCTATCGCTTTTCCTGCGCCGCCCCTCGGCGCCCTGGGACTCCATGCACCCACGGGCGCTTCAGTCGTCGCGCCCTTTTTTGTACCGCCAATTCTGCGTGGTCTTCAGCCTCGAAGCATAATATCTGCTCCTAATTCAGTTACTGTTTTTAAATATAATTTGTTTTCAATTCATCATTTCATTTCATCCATTTTAATAATTTACTTTCCCATGCTCGTGCCAACCCCCGTTCGCTAACGATTATTTCCCGTTTTGCTTTCGCTCATTTTTCACTTTTGTTGCCTTAGTCAATCACTGATATTGTCGAAATGAGCCGCAACGAGTATTGTTACACCATGAATGCTCATAATATACGTTTTGCTGCCTGCATCCACTGCGGAAGATCGGCTTAGGTGGTTCAGGGCATCAATTGATGTCACTGCCTATGGCCGGGAGATCCTAGGGTTCGCGTCCCGGCTGTCGTGATGGAGATAGGACTTTCGTCCCTAGCTACATAGCTAGGTAGAATTCAGCCGCTATCTAGTGGAGAATTCTAGCGGTCTGCTGCTCTGATCGGTAGTTTTCCGTGGTTTCTCCGATCAACTCCAGGCGAATGCCGAGCAGTACTTTAACAAACGGGCCACAGACCCCTCGCGATCTTTCCTTTCTCTTCCGTTTTCTATCTTCAAACATTTACATGCACTACACTCCCACCGTAGACTAAAGAGGTAATTCTTTACTTCATGCTACATCACGTATCGGGAGACCGGTCGGGAGCTTGGAGATTATCTCCGATGGGACGGTGCCCCGCTGGTGAGAGATACCTGATTGGAGAAAACCCCGCGAGTCGACAGATATGTCAGCGCCGGATCTCGCCATACAACGGGGCCACTGCCACCTCCCGCGATAAAACATGCACTGCACTTACGAGACTTATGACCTTATCAGTTGGCATACCCGGAATCACTAACTAATCCGCTGAGGAAGCCATTTCTATATGTGCAACTACTCTTTGTATTGTGTGTGTTTTGCCGAAACATGAGTTATCCTCGGTGATGGGGCGCTACTGCTGGGGACGGCGGTGCTTTCTTGGCCGTAGTACGTGAGCCTACCCCTTTCCGCGCAACTGCCTCGGCAGAAAGAGCGTCCCCTTGCGTCGAGTGCCATTTGTTTAACTCGAGACTCCCTAGACTCTCGCCTACGGGTCGCGGAGCGCCCTCAGTCGTCGTTTCAGTAGACATGGAGGGTGGCGAAATCGCATTTCTTTTCATGACGCTTCCATATCGCTGTTTTGTCTTCCACACAACGAGGCTTGACAGTCTGTCGGCTAGAGAGCGAGAGGTGACATTCTGTCGATACCGTTGAGAGATGTTTTGCTTCTCTGAGAATAAAAATGAATATTGTAATCTTTCAGTAGATATACTTTACACAAAAACTTCAATATCACATTAATATTGAAAAAATTAAAAGAATGAAAAATGCAAAAGTCTGCCTATTAATTCACGTGACCATAGAGAGCGGTTGATGTGTTAAACGATGCACGGAAATAAAGGGTAAAACATCTTTCACGCATTTTTCTCTCGTTTTAATAAAGCATTGCCATATTATCAAAAATGAACGAAATAATTTAAAATACTTAATATACAGAAATACTTCAAGAACAAACTAATACTGACAGTCAATAATTTGATTTACCAATACCTCCGAAAATTCCTGTTTACAAAACACACTTTATTTGATCGATCACCTCATTCAACAACTACGTTCATATCGTTCGAAATAAACCTAGGTAAATTCCTCATGATTTTGGTATCTGTGCGTCCAAATTGCAGAATACAATTTCCAACAGAAATCCTAAGCCAAACTGCGCAATTGTACACTAAACCCTCAATAGACGAATTCCAAGGGAATTCCAAGTTCGTGTTATCCGAATGTCCGTATTACCGTAATCCCTTGCTTTCAAGGTTCGTGTAATGGCGAAATTCGTGTTAAGCGAGTTCGTGCAAACGAGTGTTTACTGTGCTTACTAAAACAATCGCCCCCTACCATGCCTTGCCGAGTGACTCGCGCCTTCTATTGCGCCTGCTCGTCTCGTGCCGCTGAACAAAAGCGGCTTGATGCCTTCGGAGCCGTTGGCAATGGCGCGCGTCGCCGCGGGGTAGTGGCGGTGGAGATGACGGGGACGGTGGCGGCGGCGGCGATGTTGATGATGCGCGGGGAAGGGCGCGAAAAAACGACCGCGGTGGTATCGTTTCCGTGTGTTGCTTTAAGCTTCCGTTCACAGTGGGCCATAATGACATCGGGAGCGCGTGGAGCTTCGGCGAGTTTTGAAGTCGACTTTCTACCGTGAAACGGGTTAACACCATTCAATAAAAATAAAATCGGTTAAAAATATTTTTTTTCTCAATTAATTTTTTAAAGGTCTCTGTTCACTTCGAACATTACTTTCGAGTGTGCCAGAATGTCTTTTGCGGCTATACTTCCTTTCGCACTCCTTTAAATACATTTCAATTAGTATCCATTCGTTTTAATGTACCCCAGTATTCCAAACTAATTGGAAGTGTAGGGTGTTAAGATTCGGAAATATTCGGATTATCCCAAAAAACGTACGTACATACCACACATATACAAATACATTTATAGGATTACCAGACACAATGCATCGTAGCGTGCGATGCGAGAAAATGGCAACGTAGTGTAGCGACATGAGGATAAGGCAATATTGCGAACAATGGAGAACAGTACGTACATAACCGGTGGCAGGCGGTAGTAGTTGCTACATTGTTTAGAAGAATTGAAGCACGTTTTTGTCGCTTCTGTTTACGGGTCTTCTACGAACAGTATTCAGAATTGGGTTGACTTACACTTTGCGTTTTCGTCCATAAATTAAATTAATACAAATCAGGTGTTTTTGTTTATTTTTTCTTCTATCCCGAATTTTGTTCGGATTATCCGAAATTTCGGATTTGCGGGAATTCTGATTAGCGGGTTCGACTGTATTGTATTTTGTGTGTACTGAAATAATGCAAGTATTTCATCCATGTGTATAGTGTGCGGTTTCCGCAAAATGTACGCTTTTGAAGGAACAGGTTTTGTCCATTGATTTTTTGTCGTGCGTGCTTTTTGCCCCCGCCCCCCCCCTCTCCGCGCCGCCTTCCGCGATCCATACCCGCGCTCCCCCTTTGCCGCTCGGCGGGTTCCCCCGGCCCCTTCGTTTGCCTTGACTATCGTTTTGCTTCCGTGAGTCGGCACTTTCTAGCCTTCCCCAAGAGCTAGGGCTGCGTTCGAGAAAGAGATTCTTGTGACACTGATATTCGCAGCTTAGGAAATGGTTTTGATTATGGCACGAGAAGCGAAAATTGCGAGGTTGTTTTCTTTGTTGGGATGTTGCCGCCTATGAAGTAATATTTTTTAAAAGTGTGTGCCAAAATTTGCGAAACTCACTGGAAAATCGTACAAAAGTTCTTTTCACAATTTATGTTGAGTATATGATACTTGGTTTTTAATAGTTATTTACGTAACTAGTGCAAAATATGAGGCAACTATAGAAACCGAGTCCGGCATTTTGAAATGAGTACGCCAAAGATACTTTCGTACGAGTTGTGTACATTATTTGTTTTAGCGCGAATTCAAGGAAACTTGCAAGTATATACTCGTGAGTTCATTCTGAATATGCGACGCGGTAACCTCGTTGTTTCGCATCACTCCAGTTATTTGTTCTTCTTTGCAATACTCAGTTGTTTTATATTCCCATGACATTTGCGGTACACATAAGGCAAAGTCTGCTTCCCGTACACATACCGTAAAATAAGCCTGTTCCTGTTCTACGGCTCAACAGCTTGCTACGGGCCTTGACCGACCAGCGGTGACCGAGCCTCTCGGCCATGGAAAAAGTGGTTCGTGTGGTTAGCACGAAGACATCCCTTCACCGTATATACTATATCTTCTTAATTTTAGGGTGGATTTTCTTGTGGTCACACAGCTATACGTACTGGGACATCTGTAAAGAAAGCGGACAGGTATCATTTACCTCGGCCGGGAATCGAACCCCGGGTTACGCCGTGGAATGCGAGCACGCTAATCAACGAGCCACCGTGGGAGGCAAAATATGACTATGCAATCAGTAAAAAGTAGGAATGGGTCCTCGATACTTTCGATACCTCGATACCCTCGATACTCGGGTGGTATCGATACTTTCGAAAAATTACTCGATAGTTTTTCGATACTTTTAATTATTTATGCCATTCCCCATCTCTTCTGATTTTACGGAAGTATCGTTTTCTTTACATTCCTCTTTCTCCTATTTTTCTTCTGTAAACAACAAGGAAGTGTCCGTCTGTTCTGGTTCACTTACAGTCATTAAAAATAACCCAACACTGCAATGTCCGAGCGCCGTGTCACGCTCTTTATCGCACTCGCGCCTATCACCATCTCGTGAGATAGCACGAAATTCGCGACCAATTCAGCTTTGGGAAACTCTTCCTGGTGAGCTCCAGGCAATCTAGTGACGACAGGCACGATAAGCAATGCTCGATGACTGCGTTTCTTCTCGGGATACTCCCCTCCTCAGCCCACCACGGAGGCATCTGACGGAGCTCTTGAGTTCAGTTCTGCATTTTAAAGTGACCGAAAGACGACTAGATTAGTGCATTCCATAAACAAAACGAGTGAAGTGTGGAATTATTTTGAAGAGGACTCGAAAGATAACAATCGTGCTAATTGTAGAATATGTAAAAAACATTTTCGCTTGGTGGAAAATCACACAATACTAGTTATAGAAAAAATGTTACATCAATATGAGTAATAGTATTGAGCTCCATCGAACACAAGAGAACCAAGCCAACTCATGTTGCACCGGACATTGAAATCGTCGCAGATCGTACAAGTGGTAGAAGTTAATGACCCATGGGGAGTCATGTCAAGATCATCAAGTTCCAACACAAATCAACCAACACTCATTGATTTTTTGGCCACAAAGAACCAATTTAAATCAGAAGACAACCGTTCAAAAGCAATGACAAGAAAATTTGCTCACATGACACGCAAAGATCAATATTATTGAGGACAATACATTTAATGAATTAATTAAACATCTAGATACACCATGCCCACGAGAAAATAACAACCCTTTAATCACGATTTTGATTCTCTGATATTTCAGTAGTTAAAAAAAATAAATCACTGTATATGATTCCAAATTAATATTTCAAAATTTTAATTCATTTCATTTATTTTATAGGCATCCTCAACTACTGAATCCCCGAAAATGCATTGACATGTGGTCTCTTTATAGGAATATTCTAAAGAGTGGCCACGAAATATCATGCTGTGTATAGGAAACCACAGTACAAGAAGATGAATTAAATGTGCGGACGTTCTTTCTTCTGATGCAAATGTACTATCTTACTGAAAAAACAAAGTGACTCTCCCCAATTTAAGAAAAAGTGCTGTTCGATACCTGTGCATTCCATCAGCTACAGTGTTTTCGGAGAGACTTTCTACCACAGCGGGATTGATATGTGACAAAAAAAAAGAGAAATAAAATGGACCCAGAAAGAGTTAGAATGTTAGTTTTCCTTAATAAGAATCTTTCAAAGCTTTAAAAAATTGATGTTCACCTCAATAGTTTTTAAATATTAAAATAGTACATGTATGCAGGTGTGAAGAACAAAATATATCCTTCCAATTCTGATTGAACCACTTTTGCTGCTGAGCTTTTAAAGTAGTATGGTATCGAGTATCGAGTATCGAAGCTCTCACACAGGTAACGGTATCGAGTATCGAGAAATTCAGGTATCGACCCATCACTAATAAAAAGTGAAGTTAAGTACTATAGTAGTTTTCATGCGCGAGTGCTGAAAATTATATCATCAAATATTGTAGAGTATCGAGTCCTATTATATCGCAGTGTATCATCCTATTGCAGCACGAAACTAATAGAAGTCAATTGACTTGAAAGTGTGTCATATTTCGTCACGGACGATTCTATTGTTGGTAAATATCACTCTGTGCGTGTGAATACGGCCATATGGATGGGTTTCACGGGAAATTCGGTTGTTGTTGTTGTTATTGTTATTATTATTATTATTATTATTATTATTATTATTATTATTATTATTATTTATTATTTCACATAGTTCTTTCAAGAACTTGTATTCATTTAATTTTTGATTTCAATGTTCACTTTTGATTGTTTCTCTCGTATTTCTTTTCTGCTTCATTTTGACATTTCATTTTCGAAATCATCATACATGGTCATGAATTTTGGTTTTGAGAACATTAATTTCGTTTGATATGAATTCTTCTGGTCTTCGTGATTGCTGACTCAATAGTATCCTTAATGGTTTATTTGTGTGATTTTTTTCAGCCTTTACTTTCTCGAAATTTCCATAAGACATTTCATAAGACCATCCATAAGACATTTCATTGTCTGTAAAGTTTCCCGTTCCGAAGCTATTCTGCAATTTGTTTGGGTTTGCGGCCATTGTTTGAATTCAGTTCTCGTCGCTACAAACTCAGATACTCCTGGTTGTGACAGCTAAAGGATCATCATCTGTGAAACTACGACTTCGGACAAGAAATTTTTAATTTTCCCTCTCCGACGACGAACTTCGAAACAAGCATTTTGAAAATATCATAATAGAATCGCTTCTCCTCGTTTTCCGACCATAATATTACTCGCATTTTTTGTCCTTTCCCACGACTATTTTAGAACACCGAGCATAAAGTCATCAGCACATAGGTGATTTCTTTCCTCATCGCTCGTCGCAATTTGTTCCTCCCTCTCGTTCCCTCTAGCGAACAACACATCTGCAACAGATTACCTCAAGCGGTCTCTAGACTCTCCCCGTGTGACACATCAGACAACGTCCCCACTTATAACATCACTCGCCCACCGCGAACCACTCTTCGTCACGTATTCTTTCCCAGAGTTCCTGCTGTGAACTACTCGATCACTGCACCCCCTCTTCCTAATCTCCGCCTACCTCCACTCGTCCGCATCCGCACCCACGGCCTCCTGTTTTTATTAGTCGGTGGTAGTGGTGGCGAACACGGGGCCGCCAGGCGACACCTTTGTTACGCGAGCCGTAAACATTCGCGAGGTGCAGTTGATGGTTTTATGGGAGCGGCCGTTCATCCCTGCGCTTCCCCGCAGGCGATAGGGCGCTGGCGCGGGGCGGAGGGGGCGGGGCGAAACACCGTTACGCCCTTCCCCCCGGGGCGGGCGCCGCCGCTGCTGCCGCCGCAGCCACCGCCACCGCCACCGCCACCGCCGCAGCCGCCACCGCCACCGCCATCGCCACCGTCACCGCCACCGTCACCGCCACCGTCACCGCCACCGTCACCGCCACCGTCCCCGCCACCGCCACCGCCACCGCCACCGCCACCGCCACCGCCACCGCCACCGCCACCGCCGCCGCCGCCGCCGCCGCCGCCGCCACCGCCACCGCCACTGCCGCCGCCACTGTCGCCGCCACCGCCACCGCCACTGTCGCCGCCACTGCCGCCGCCAACGCCACAGCCGCATTGACGCCTCGGGCCGTAAACGGCGGGGGCTCGCCTGTGCCGGCGCTTTGAACGCGGGCGCGCGCGCATCGCCGCGTTTACGCCCGCGCGGAAAGCCGCCGGGGACTCTTCTGCGCTAAGAAGACGGCGCGCCGCGGAGCCCGGGAACGGCGGCAGCTGCTACGAGGCGCGTCCGCCGCTCGTGGCTCGAGTACTGCGCCTCGGAAATGTTTAGAACGGTCTTAAAAGGGCTTTGGTCTGTTTGCTAGGATCGGAAACGACTCGAGTCTGCTTGATGTGACGTGAGATTATGCAACGTGGAGTGGGATGCAACCGTCGCGGAAGAGAGGTCACGGTGAGGAGAGGGAAGGACGGTATAAGCCCATTAATGGCACTTACGAACTGTAATGTTACGGATACTTGAAGTATATGTAAATGTTCCAATCCAAGATATAGTGTTCACTAGATTCCGAATGCTGTTTTCCGTTGTTTTCTTTTGGGAACGGTCCTTTAAATAAAAACAAATTATTTGTTAAAATTTGACAAATAATTCAAAATCAAAAGTTGTAGTACTTCAAAATTCACACCCGGTAACAATCCGTACCTTTTTTTCAATTGTTCCGAACCATGTATTTTCTAATTTTGAATCCACGCTATTTCCCGCCTGATTAAATGTTTTAGTCTTTTGTGGTTTTCAGTAATATAAAGATTCTCGTCTCTGAACAGAAATGCTAAACTTTCGAAACCGTAGACTACAAGTCGATGAAGTGAAAGGCTTAACGCGGAGGTATATGTTGACATTTCACGAATACGGGGAATGTCTTTGACGTCGGAAATGATTAACTAACTTCGAATTTCTATTATTAATGATACTATTAAATTTTCAAAATAAGAAAATTAAAGCTGATGGTCAGAAAAGAAGCTCAATACTTGTACGCTCTCAACTGAAGAACGTAATTTGTTCGTTTTGCTGTCCTTCAAACCAGTCTACTTCGATTTAGTGAATTGCATCAGATATGCAATAATTACTATTGAATTATGATATTATTTCTCATTAATTTCTTCCAGAGCTCTTGGTAACAATTGAGGGGCTCAGTTGACAGAGGGGGCTAAGCCACATTTGATGCAATCTGAGAAAAACAAAAGTTTTACCAGACCTTGATTTTCTCAAAGAAATGTTATATTGTTACACTACTTTTTTGAATTCAATATGCCTTTCATATATCGTAGATTAATAGGAAAGTTTAGAAATTGAAAAATATCTATTATTTATTTAATTTTTTTAACATAACCTGTATTTTTGGATAGTACTTTGGTGTAAGTAATGAATAATTTCAATGTATTCCAATTGAAGCATTTCAAAAGTTTTTAAACTACAAACACTGTGTCCAGTATTAAATTTCTTCAACATATTCATTGGAATGTACACTGCTTGATGTTGTTAAATAATCATAAAGCGATTGGAAAAACTGGTGAGATGAAAGGTCTCATGGACTGCAGGTCTTGTAGTTTCAGTGCAATAATGTTGCTTCCTGTAGGAAACAGGGATGGTGGAAATTTTACAACAGCCATTAATTTTGTAATAAAGAGTATAGAGCTGAAAGATCTCTTTGATGCTTAGATCTCCTCTGAATCGTGCATCTTCTTGAATAATTCCACCTTTTTCCATTCTTCCAGCTCGGACTTTTAGAATAATGCAGTTGATCGTTTGGTTACTTTGAGTGCTGCAATTTTTCTGATTTGAAAGTTTTCTTCAATACCACTACATTTTCCCGTTTATTGTTGTTATTATTATTGCTATTGTTATTGTTATTATTATTATTATTATTATTATTATTATTATATTATTATTATTATATTATTATTATTATTATTATTATTATTATTATTATTATTATTATTATTATTATTATTATTAGTGGGTTCACGGTCTCATAGATCTTGAAGTGTCCTGCTTCATTTCTACAACACGGAATAGCTGTGCAATGCGTGCTCCTCTAAGATACACCATTGGTCTGGTGGGTAAATATGACTGGTGCGTCCTATTGCTTTTTCTCTACTACACCAAAGACTCACTAGGTATTAATATGTGTTCTGGTTCAAGAAAATAATTCTCAATATCATCATACAGACACAAGCAAATAATGACATAATATAGGTTAAATATTGTATTGTTGAGATGTGGAATAGCCCCCTCTGACACTGAGAGTCTTACCAACAGTGCGAGGTTTTGTATAACTGCCTGCAGATGGCAGGTGGCATACACTTACACCAGTTTTGGAACTAACAGATGTGGCATGTCAAATATCCCAAAAAGCAATTTTATCTCACCTTGTGGGTGAGCCCCCTCTGGCACTGAGCTCTCAATTGTAATTTCTAATATCAAAAGATGTACACAATGTTGAAACTAAGAAATAATTGTTATAATAAAGTATCTCTTAACTCCAAAATTATAAAAAAGAGTATTTAAAATGTATAAAATGCTTCGTCCGAAGAAGAAATATTTAGTGAGCACGAACAATTTGAATATAAAAATTCTGAAGTCAGAACCCAGTTGTAATTATTAGTTTTTGAACGAGACACCGAAAACCATTATATCATATATGGCAATAACACTATAGAAATAAGCTGGAATATCTGTGTTGTCGTGGATTATATTGCTGATTTTTATTGCCTTACTATTAATTAATTACGTTATCATTGATATTGTTAACGTAACGTAGCTATTTTTTCCGCTCGGGAAAGACTTTAATTCAACCACTTCAGAAAATCTAAATAAATAAACCAAAAACGTCCATCCGTAAATTATATCTTTATTGGGAAACGGGCAATTCCCAAGGTTAATGTAGGAAAATAATACTGTAGAATTATCTCAGTATGGAAAGCCCGTTTTACAAGGCTACTGAAAATCCCATTGGCTTTAGAACTTGTAGGGATTTACTAATTTTTATATATTTATTGTTAATTTAATTACCTCATTGTTATTAGGAGATAAGGGGAAATAGCATTTCCCTTATCATTGTACAATGCATGGCAGACCACTGCTCTGACCGTTTCACCCGTTCCAGTCTCCTCATGAAGTTGAAAATTTCCAGAGTCGATGAGTGGATTCAGGTGACACGCGTCATTAATTTGCATCTCCCCTGCGGTGCAGAGCGAAGCGAGTTGCGTAATTAAATTATTGGGCTCAATAAAACGTTATTCATTTTAATGAGTTTCAACTGTTTTAAACTCACGATTATTACCCAGCGTGGCGAAGCTCTAAATAGTATCTCCCGCACCGCAGCTTCTCCTTGTGTCACCACTCTGAACCGGGTGCATCGTAGAAACGACCAGAGCGGCGATTTCAAAAGTTGCACAGGGGTCGCATTTCCAGAAAATGAATGTCGTAACTGCACGACCTTTTGTCGCATTTCTCTGCGGTATGACGGCTTCATTCGCCCCTCCCCTCCCCTCCCTGCCCCGCCCCTCCCTGCCCCGCCCCGCCCCGCCCCGCCCCGCCCCGCCTCGCCGCCACCATTGCTGTGGGTGCGAGAGCGGCGTCGTAATTCGCGGTTAACGCGCTGCGTGAGGCGCCCAGCCCTTAAGCGCAGCCTACGGCTGTCCTTTTTAATTAAGAGGGAAGGGATAAAAGTTTTCGTCGAATTACCGGTGGCGGCGGCACTTTGTAGCTGGCCTCGCCTCCCCCGGCCCGGCCTCGCCTCGGTCCAAACAGGTGCGGCCACCCTCGCCGCGCACCGCCCCGTCCTCTCCGACGCGCCGTCCACCCCTTTGCTGTCCACTGGGGATAGCGGCGGGGGCGGCGCCGGCGGCGGCGCGGCCGGCTGTCGCGTGCTACACAGTACCTGGCCCTGCCCTCGCTCTTATCCTCGCTCTCCATCACCCTCCTCCTGTTTTGCTGCCGCTGCGCTCTCCGCCGGCTGGCTACTTACCAGCCACTTTGTCCTCCCTCCCCCTCCTCGCCTCGCGTTCGCTGTGGCGCGGGTGCTTTTACCGCTCCTTGTGACCCGCCCCACCCACCCACCGCTCCCCCTGAAATTGTACAATGCACGTCGTTTCGTTCCCTATCCCTTCCACTTTCTAGATCTGCGTTCGTAGGGACTACATCGTTCTTGTTGTGTGGGCGACCCTATCGGTATCGCTACTACTCTGTCTAATAGTCTAATAGTTGCTGTCTGCTCTGGTGGTTTACGTCTCCAACGTTAACAGAGCGTTTACCCACGTAGTACGAAATTGTGGGTCATAGAAAAAGTTGTATAGATTTTATTTGAGTAAGAGGACGTGGGAAACAAGGAGCAACGACGTGACGGTAATTCAGTTTTTGAAACATCCCCCACGTGTGCAGAGTAACTAAAAGTAAAGTTTCTCTTCCTTTTCTGTACTACAATTTTCTCTTACATCTCATTCCAGTTATTTCTATCGTTCTGAACTATACTATATATTGAAAACTTTCTCGTATGTTGTTCCTTTCTACCGCCAGCATTAACCGTAGCTATCTCGCCCTTTGTCATAGATGTTCCCCCTCACTCCGGTTAGCCGTTCCTATTTTTATCCTTTCCTCTTCTTTATAAATTCATGTTTGTGCGCCCACTTTCCTCCACGCTGCCTGCAACTCTCCACTGCCCGCATCGGCCGCCCTTTCCCTCTGTGCCCGCGCCCGCACCTGCGCTGGAATACGAGTAATTACGTGCGCGCATGCGAGGCCCGCCCTGGGGGAGGGGCGCAGACGAATGGGCCCCGAGGCGCCTGCGACCGCCCTGCTGCCTGCGCTCGCCCGTCCCCTCGCCCGTCCCCTCGCCCGTCCCCTCGCCCGTCCCCTCGCCCGTCCCCTCGCCCGTCCCCTCGCCCGTCCCCTCGCCCGTCCCCTCGCCCGTCCCCTCGCCCGTTCCCACACCCGTTCCCACACCCGTTCCCACACCCGTTCCTCTGCACGTACTCGCCCCTACCCTCCCGAACTCGCGCACGCGCAGATCTCGATCACCATCACCTTCTGCAAGGCTTCGAATAGTTTGATTGCTACTGTCGCTACAGTTGCTGTCGGCGGATTCTAGACTACTCTACTTCTATGGTTTACGTTTCTTAGGTTGCGCCTTTCCATATGCGGTGAGGGATGCATAGCGAAACAGTGGGCTAATGAAATGGTTGTACAGATTTCATTTGAATAAGGTTCGTGGAAAACACAAAAGCACATAGCTTATTATACCGTTTCTAAAACATCCCCATCAAATGTGATTCATATCGGGCTTATTTTATCGGTTGTTGTGAGGACTGACGGTGTATGAACAATGTTCTTATTTCCACAGTTCTCGATTTCTCGAACTTACTTGTTACCACCTTTTTCTTCATGTTTACATATCCCCGCATTCTATGCAAAATCTCATAACATCATAGGAACGAAGAATTCAAAACTCCAACATAAAACCTTTCGTCATCTTTCTATTTTGTTGTCGTTGTTGAATCACATTCGTTTCCTGTATCGCTTTGGGAAAAAATGGGTGTTACTAGATTTGGAACCGCCGGGACCCTGTTCTTAGCCATTTGCGACTGCCGTGTGTTTCCAATACCATTTTGTATTAACCGTCGCCTCCTCCTCCCATGTCAAGCGAAGGGAGGGAGAGACGTTCAGGGAGGTCGACTGGAACCCGTGGCGTGGGCGGAGGGAGGGACTCGTAACGTGGCGCGGGGAGCGCGTAATTATGCGGGTTATGTCGCGACAACTTTCGTCGTAACGCGAGTGCGGAGTGCCTTCGCGGCTCGACGGCTGCAGCGGCAGAGGACACGACGACGCCTCCGCCGAGATGTACCAGCGCATCCCCACCCTCTGCCTTTGTCGCCCTCGCGCCGACTTTGGGCGACCTGCGCACAGTCCTCCGCTCACGCGCCACCGCTTTTGCTGCTGTTCCGGTTGGCGCCGCCTCTTCTGCCTGTGTCACAATCTCTAGCGCCCACCCCGCCCCGCCCCGCCCCGCCCCGCCCCGCCCACTCCGCCCCGCCCCTCCCGCTCCACCCCGCCCCTTTCCGCACTTCCCGCCCCTCCCCGTCCCTCGTTGCCCGCCCTCCCCCACCCCTGCTCGCCATTCCCCCCCGCACACCATGCCCCGCCCACCATGCCCCACCCCGCGCCCGCCACGCCCCGACCTTCCCCCTCCCAGTCCGCCCCGCCTTTCCCCGCCCCTCCCCGCCCTTCCCAATTCCACCGGTGCCCCCTTTGCTACCGTCACCACTGCCTTTACCACTGCGAGCACCGAAAACTCTCTCCGTTGGCTCTGCTCAATCCCTCACCAGCGCCTTTATTTTCACCACGTCCGCCTTTTTCGCAGATTCATTTGTTTTCATAGCGTTTTTCTCTTATGTATTTTTCGCCGCCTTTTCTCTGTGCACTGCTTTTGTTTCGGGTTTGGTCACCTCCCCGTTTCCTATTGGTCATTCGTCTCCTTTTTCTGATTTTACGTTCCTGCCATTACCTCATTTGTTGCTCTGCTTTTTCCTGTTCGTCCCCGTCTCCATCACATGTTCCCTCTACCTCCGAGTTTCCCCACCACCTTTTTCCTCTCCTCATCCCCCTCCTCATGTCTTTCCTTTTCATCACCCTCTTCCTCATCCCCCTCCACCTCTTTCCTATTATTTTCATCCCCCTCCTCCTCATCCCCTCCTTCTAATACCCCTCCTCCTCATTCCCTCCTCATCACCCTCCTCCTCAACCCTTCCCTTTTCATCTCCTCCTCCTCATTCTCTCCTCTGCCCCTCCTTTTCATGCCCTCCTCCTCATTCCACTCCTAGTAGCCCCTTTCCTTTTCTTCAGTCGCCGCCTTGCCCTCCCCCGCTTCCGCCGCTTTCCTTGGGCGCCGAATGCGTTTTCTGAAAAAGAAGGAAGGGCGGGAACGCGTTTTTTTCTTCCGGCGCGGCTGCGCGGGACATTTCATTGGGAGGGACAAAATTACTCCGAGGAAGAGGGTGCGAGAGCGCGCCGGGATGAGAAACGCCGGCCGATTCGATTTATTGGCCCGGAGCAAGAGCGGCTGCCGCGACGGCCATGTGTCATTGCCATCCTAGTGGAGTGCCGATCGCTCTTGTTTCTGTGGTCGCGAAACACCATCTTCTCTGCATGAAAAACATATTTTGCTGAGTACAAATGCTCGAATAGATGTGCGTTGCTTTCTGAAGACACTTTTTCTTATGCGAAGGAAAATCATTTTTAATGTTTGGGATCCCTTACGCTTCGTAAACTAATACTGTTGTATTTTGTAGACGGATGCTCATGATTTCAATGCGCAAATGAAACGTACACTTTTGTCGTGACATAGAACAACACAAGACGAGTTCGTTTTAATATCATGGCTAATAATGGGACATTTTAAAATTCAAGGAATTATGTTGTTTTGTTTAGCCTCAACTAATTGAAGGGTTACAGATTTGACTTGCCTGAGAATCACTATGGTTATTATTGATTTTCTGATGTCACAGTTATTTACCTGTGAAATTAACGTTCCTAAACTAAGGAATCAGAGTATTTTATAAATTTATTTCTTGAATACAGAATGTGGGTGTGAAAGGAATGAAAATTTTAATTACATTAACTCCTTTTAAAATTACGAAATCTGATTTTAGAACCTATTGATTTATCAAAAGTGTTTGTGATGTAAGTTATTATAATTACTACTAAAGGTCTGCGGTTGCAATTCAATTACTGCATTTGTAATTTTGAGAGAAGTTGGGAATTGAAAACATTGATATACTGAAAGTTTTATATTGCGTATTTAATATGAACCCTGCCAGTTCATTTGAGCGTTTCCTGGAAATTCTCCCCTCTCTCATTCCCTCTCATTCTCTCTTTAAAAACAAATGAGAAGCGAACTGTGTGACTGTCGTTATTGTTCATGAATAATCTTTTGTGATTTTGTTTTTTAGCGGATCAAAAGGGTTGATGGTTTCGAATTGATTTTTTCTCGTGTTCATAAGATTTCGTTGCTAGTATTCCTAAAGCAATGTAGTTTACTTGCTCAATTACGAAGAAAAATAGAACTGAAATTCAAGGGGATCAAGCACTTTTCACCAAACTGAAGTAAAAAATGTTTCCGCGCGATTGTGTGCTTGTATTTCACCGAGTGAAAATATACTCCGACATTCACTCAGTATTCACTTAATATGAAGAAAAGAAGAGATTGGATTCTCTTACTGGATTACTTAGGACGACAATACTATAAACTATGTAAGCAAATTGTCTCTGTCAAATTTCCCTCCTTATCATGGCACGACTTTTAACTCATCTCATTACTGTTTACTATAATTACATTGACTTTGTTTTGGTGAGAAGTTGCCAAGGTTGGAGTGCCTGTTACCAAATTTCATCCATTTATTACTAAATCCCTATTTTACTCCACTCTGCAGACTTAAAAACTCAAAGGAAGGAAATTTGACTTAACCATTTGTTCAGTGCGCTTAAATATATAACTTGTGAATTTCAAAAGAAGAAGAGATCACTATTCACTTGAGACAAAACTTAACAAATTTAAAATCCAATTTCCTATGGTAGAAAGGTATTTTATACTTATATTTTATTTTTATTTGTTTAATCTATTTTTGCCGGTCGTCTTTGTGTTGTGCGTCTTGAATTCCACCTCCCACTGCGTATTCATCTGCTTTTGGTTGTATTTATTTCGCATATCTTTAAGTTTCCTTTGAGAGCTTCTTGTTCTTCTTCCTCGTCTTAATCTCCTTCTTCGTGTGCGTTGAGGGCGTGACACAAGGGAGCGCGAGTTGCTTGGAGGCAGCGCTGCAGTGGAACGAGGGGTGGGGAGAGGTGCGCATGCCCGCCCTTTTCACATGCCGCGTCTTTGTACTCGGAAGAGGGAGCGTTAAAAATAGTCTCTTGCACGCTGTTGCGGAAAATACACCAGTTTTATGTAACGCCGGTTAGGGGCTGCGACAAAACCAGGTGATGCCGCTGCATGACGGTTGCGCTGTGGGTTGCGGATGCGGGAAGAGTGACGTCGGCGGCGTCGTGAATGACAATGACAAAGGGAAGGCGGAGGCGAGGTAGGAGACGGTGATGGTGCTGGAGGTGGTGATAACACCAGCGGGTACGACGTTGGTAGAGGCGACGTCGGATGTAGAGATGCGACATCGATGTCGATATTTTGATGAACTCGTCCATGGATATAGCATTGATTTTATATGTTCGATGTTTTTATGTCTTTGATATTTTATTTTTAAAAAAGTACTATCTTAAGAAGAACATGTAGAGTGATAATAATGAAAATCGGCTATTTTTTAGTTATACAATCTGATAACAAAAAATTTCAAATGTTCTGGTATTTGTTTTACTGTGTTTGGTCGATTCAATCTAATATATAAAAAAATCTATGCTTGTTCCTATTTTTGCGCTACCGTACCGTTCCATCGATCGTAATAAAAACTTTATCAACTGATTGCTTACACTTGCGTGAAGAATATAGGCATTGTACAATAGGAGTTTGTGTGTGTGTGTCTATTGTACATGGACGGGCGTTGATGATTTAATGCGTTTATGATGACTCAAGAGCCCCTGAACAGAAGCTGTACGCAACCCGCCGCACCGTCAAGTATTAAGCCCGTCTTTGCTGCATTTTCTACCCCTCCGATAGGGAAATATCGGCCGAAATTATTACTTGAACGTTATCTCGGACAAGTAAATCAAATTTCTCCTAGAGTGTCGTAGCGATTGCATGTCCAAATTGAGGAAGAATGTTCTAATAACAGGATCTTGACAACAATGACCAAACCAGGACATTTAACAAACTCATACTCGTTAGAGTCTTTCATCTATTTAGGTCTTGGCAGAGCGTAGCGTAAAACGCGATTAGCAATCACGTGACCAGTACCTTTTGAAGTCTAATACATTGGAATTGTGAAGCATTGCCGGGTCTACTAGTCTCAAATAAAAATTAATAAACCTTCGAACTTAATTCTCCCCACGTGAACGATAATGCAGCTTAAAGACCTTCGATGTTTAAACGTATCGATGGTTTTG
Source organism: Teleogryllus occipitalis (assembly GCA_011170035.1). Lineage (NCBI taxonomy): Eukaryota > Metazoa > Arthropoda > Insecta > Orthoptera > Gryllidae > Teleogryllus > Teleogryllus occipitalis. The sequence goes on along the minus strand of BLKR01014927.1, from coordinate 75,802 downwards.
AGGTGATGTTTTATTATCATCAATATATATGAATTTTGAACTTAGATGTTAGGAAACATCAATGTTTTAATTTGGAACATCGTTTGGAAACGTCGATGCTTTAATTTTATACATCGATGTTTTGTTGGCGATGTCGCAACCCTAGTGGTCTAGTCAGGCGCCGTCGTCGCGGTGGTCTCCGATGGCGGAGGCTGAGGTGGTGTGCGGGTGGCGCGTGTGGGTGGTGGCAGCGGCGACGGGGGCGTTCTCGCCGGGTGGGGGTGGGGGGAGGCCTCGGGCGCCGCCGCGGGCAGACGTTCTTTCGTTTTGCCGGTGCTCGGAACGTGCTTCGCCTGCCGAGCGCCCGCGACGCGCGGCTTAAAGTCGTGCTTAGGCCGCTTGAGACGCCCGCGAAGAGGTGGGCGTGGCAACGCCGTGCACAGCGACACTGAAGTGCTGGTGGAAGGTTTTTTGCGGATACACCGAGTCGTTCTTTTTGTGTTTTATACAGACATGCGTTTTCGTTGTTTCAGTGGTTATTTTTTAGAAATCTGTGAGTTGTTTTAGAGCGGAGACGTAGGCGGATTATACGATAACGTTCTTTGTCGATTCAGTGTTGAGAAGACATTTTTCATTTTTTTTATGTAGTAATGTTTGTGTGAGATATGTCATTCTGCGATTAGCATTTTTCTACTGCTTTTAATTACGTACCAGTACTATTCATCCCAGATTTTATTGCTGTTAATTAATGTGAAAGGGAAAGTTAAGAGGAAACAGTCGTTTCCTCGGAAATTCCCTTTAAGTCACAAGAAAAATTAAATGGTCGTGAATGAGGATACGTGTGTATTGCGGATCGACTTGCTTTAGAATGTAAGAATTGCGCTTAAATTTACCAATTTTATTTCGAAACTACATTGTATGAAAATTCAACATTATTAACGAGAGAGATTATTGTACTTGGGTCCTCCCTTTTTTATGCCGATTTGTTTATTTCTTTAAAACATTATTATAAGCATACACACTGGATATTTTACAAGTCGTTTGGTTCACTTTTTAGCAAATAAAAAACGTAAATTTATTTTCCTGATCGTCAATTCAAATTGCCATGTGATGTTTAAAGCTGAAAATGTTTTATCCTTTGTTAATAAAGTTTGATTATTAATTAATCTCCGTTGTAACCGTTGTATTGCAACTGACTCCGTTACAATGCAAATGGTTTCTCTTACAAGCGAGCGTATATTTTGTTGTCAAGTTTTCCCAAAAGCTCCCTTTGCCCCTGAATTCGTAATCCCACTAAGAGTAGTAATAGACCGAGAATAATGATCCCGAATCTCAAGAAACCTTTCATTTATTTTCTTCTTCCCCATACGTCACATAATTTGCTTTTTGACGTCATAAATTAAAAGTAATTAAATGTTTAAAGCGTACATTAACTTCGCACTGATATTATTCTGAGTTATTCTGATTGTTCATGTATTAAAGCTACAAGTTTTACACACTAATAAAGATGATATATTTAGTTAAAACATGTGAATATGAGTTTCTTGTGATTTTGAAAACGCTTTAAAAGATAAAAGACCAAAAATAAGAGAAGGGAACAATAAGAGGTCACGTGTAAATGGACTTGGTGTAAAAGTGAGGTCTGTATTTGTTGCAAAACTGAGGTCTGTAGTGAGCGAAGTAGTTCTTTGTTGTGCACAGGAAAAGGAGGACATTCAACCGAAAAATCTTTTATTATCAGTATAAAATATTTGTTCCAGCACAAATTTCAGGATCTATTTATATACGTTCTCCACATTTAGCAATTCATATGCTCTTACACCATCTAACATGACCGTACTTTAGTTTACAAAGGACTTCTCACGTTCAATGATACAAAATCTTTTCTTCCTGTAGGCAAGATGTTTGCAAAAACATGATTTTTTTAAATTGACGCTGACTGTATAAACCTCGTCGTAAGCGACGTCTGTCCTTATGAATCATGATTTTTCTTATACGAAAATGGTATGTTCGCAGTCAGAGTCGGGAAATTGGCTTATTGTAATGTGATAACTGTATTGGATTTCGCTCCGCAATTGGCATATCCCTGCGCGAGAGACGACCGAGACCCCATTTACTCTGGAAATTGACGCTCCGGGCTGCCACTCGAGTATTTCTAAAAATTCCCATTAACAGATCGGAATCTCTATTCCCGTTAATGGCATTACGCAGAGATAACTCTCCTATTTTCGCTTTCCGCCGCTGGCGCCTGCGGGCGCGCCAACTCCGGGACCCAAGGGAGCGGTCTCCTCTCGAAGCACAGCTGCACGTCGCACTCCGCCCCGCCCCCGCCCCGCTCCGTCCCGCCCCGTCCCACCCCGCCACTGCCCCGCCACCGTCCCGCTCCGCCAACTCTCCGCCACCGCCTCTCCCCGCCCCGCCATCGCCCCGCCACCGCCCTGCCCCGTCGCTGCTCCTCCACCACCCCTCCTCGTCCCGCCCCCCCCACGTGGTGCTGCGACTCGGAACTGGAAATCAGCACGCGCCCCCTGCCCTGGGCAAACGACAAATCTGGATTCTTGGCTGTCCGGGATGAGCCGCGTCTCAGTCGATAGAGCTGACGTTTCGTCCATCTTGTTCTGGCCTTCTTCAGAGCTGTACTGCAACATTGCTCTGCAACATAGCTGTGAAGAAGGCCACAACAAGACTGCCGATACATCAGCTCCATCGACTGAGACGCGGCTCATCCCTGACAGCCAAGAATCCAATGACTCCGGTCGCGGAAGCCTACGAAACCAAACAACGAATCTGTTTCGCAGCGCGTGGTTCTCTTCAAGGCGGTTCCTCACATTCGGCATTCGCCGAACAGCTGAAGTGTTCGGCGAATGTCTGCTTCCTTCCCTTTCCTTCCTTCCCAAAAGACCGACACGCGGTGGGTAAGGCGATGCCAGCAAATGTTCGACAAGATAGGAAGCAACACATCCTCACTACTTGGAATTCGGCGTGCCTTTGCTTGCTACTCACCGAATAATGACTGTATGGAGCCGCTTTCATATGTATGATGAACGTTGTTCTATTAAAAAAAATGTCAGCTCCATTCCTCGAGTATTCATTGTTCCCGGGTGCATCAACTTCTTGGGTCGTTATTTCCATAAGTGTAGTACTAGTTGAAAGGTGGCGGTGTTTAATCCCCTGCCAGAACATGAGATCTAGCGCCGCCCTGCACGACGGCTTGCGAAGTTTTCCTCCCGATTAGTCCTCCAGCGGAGCAACCTCAGACGGATTGCGTTCGAAGCTCCCGACTGATCTCGTGAGATGAGCGATAGTGTATGCAGTAAATTTAATTGTGTATGTTTGTGGAAGGAGAATTATATGAAGATGAGAAAGGAAAAAGGACGCTCAATTCAAGGCCCGTTTGGTAGGGTACTGCTCCGGCTTTCGCAAGGAGTTATTCGGAGAAATCTCGGAGAACTACCTAACGGAGCAGACGTCCGCTTGAATTCGAGCCAACTATGTAGCTAGTGTCAAAATTCGGCACCGTTGCTACTCGAACACCCGTCAACAATGTTGCAGGGGCTGTGGGCTTGCCACTGAGCCGCCGGTTCCATTTGATAACATATTTTTAACGTTTGTCTTTATCCGCTCTTCTATTATTCTTTCTTTTCCCTTAAAATTTAATTGTGATTCTGCTGTCACGAGTTACTGAATGGGATTTTTGTCACAGTATATTTTGATATTGATTTGGTGACGTCCTTCCAATAATGCATAATATTCCTTTTGAATTAATTTAATATATTATAGGTTTTCACTCAAATAATTACCGCCATCTCAATCCAGTTTTTCTAATTCTTTGATCAAACGGCTGGGATGACCCCATTTGTTGCTTCTCGACATAATGTAGCTTCACTGTCTGTGCACATTGTCATGAGCTCAGTATGGCTATTGTTATTCAGGTAATTGTTCTGGACGTTCTCGCGGCAGGAAGTCGAGTAAGGCACGATAAGGCACAATAGCCAAATACGTTGCTGAATAGCATTTCAAAGAGTTTTAGTACAGGGGAGCGAATATTTTCTTATCAATTCTTGGCAAAAACGCCCGTTACTACATGTATTCATGATTTAAGAGAACATTTGATTCGACAGCCAGCAGTTATTCACAAATTATTTTTCTCTGTGGTTGTAAGCTAGTATAGCTTATATTTATAGCTATTATAAGCTAGCTATAAATCAATATTAAATAAACGATAATATACAACTTCTCAACTTATCAAAAGTATATTATTCTATTTCATTTTTCTCGGTTGATGTGATTAAATATAACCTCCAGATGCAATGCATTCCCTACGGCGAAGGGAACCGACCGTTATGTCCACACGGAATGTTGGCACGTGGCTTGGCAACGCAGGCTCCGGGACCACATGGAAGTCCGCCCAGCGCCGTGAATGCGGCAGTGCCTCCGGGCACGTGCACCCGCCCTCCCTGCCCGCTCCGTCGCCTCCGTCGCGGCCCCTGTTGGGACGAGAGAATATCGACTGCTCTCAGCTGCGGAATTATTGAGGAGGGCGCCCCGGAGCGGCGGGCGTTGTGTTGCCCTGAATCAATGTACTCTCTGGATTTGGAACCAAATATTTACGAAGCCGCAGAGCCGTTTACTTTGTGGCTTATAAAATTGCGAAGTTATTTCCTTCTTTTTTCCCGTCGCTCTCGTTGCCTCTCTCTCTCTCTCCCTCTCTCTCTCTCTCGTCTGTGTGTGTGGGTTGCTGTTAAGCTACGCCAGACGCGTAACACGCGGTTCCCGGTGGACGCTCGATGCCTCCGGCTTGTTGTTTGTTTATTAGCGGAATGCCGCTGCGAAGAACGTTCTGGTTTATTCCCGGAATTCGGCAATGTTTTGAAACATTCCGTCCGTTGAATTTATATGCCCGGAATTTGTCTGTAGCGCAGTGAACGAGCGTAAAGTGTACAGCAAATACATTTTCTTTTGTTTTGTTCTCTTGCGAGCGTCTTACGTGAGGCCTATCTCTCTCTCTCTCTCTCTCTCTCTCTCTCTCTCTCTCTCTCTCTCTCTCTCTCTCTCTCTCTCTCTCTTTCTCTCTATCTGTGTCTCTCTGTCTCTCGCGTTGGTGAAACGAGGTTTTTCCTTCGCGGCGCGTGCGGGGGGAAAAGTTCGAACGTCTTACTTGCTTTGTATCAGTGAAAAGTCGCATTCCAGCATTTCGCTACGGGATACGGCTTTTTCTTCCTTTTTTATGAGAGAGGCACTCTAGTCGGTCGGAGAAGGCGAGTCGGGCGCCGAACGGCATTCAAGTCATGGACTCTGATGCATAAAATCCACGCCCGCGGTGGCTGCATAACGAAATCGTCGCACCGCACCGCGAGCTTCATCGAAAATTCCATCCTCGGGACACCGCGGCCGCCTGAACGGGCTCTCGTCGACGTCCGTGTCAGGCCGCGCTGGGATGAGCTGGAGGGTGATGGGGGGGGCGAACAAACCCATTGTGGTGGTGGCTGCCCCAGATCGCGATTATGCATGCTGTGTCGCAATTTGGCTTTGCTTTCAGCCTCGAATAGTGTTCTCTACGAAATTTTATTTTGTCTTTTGAGGACACATTCCAGTAAGTTACTATAAATTGTATTCTTTCTACATACTTTTTTTTCAGATTTTCTGCTGTTAAAATGAACATTTTCTCGAGTATGCTGGGAATTGACGATCATGTTTAAAATGTACATTCATTGAAGTTCTAGTGAAAGCGGGCTCGAATTCTAATCGTAAGCGTGGATGTTAAATTTCCACTCTAAATAGTGCCTTTGTTCGAGAGACTCGCGTGAGCAAAACACATTACCGCAAAAAAATGACATTTCAAAATTGATGAATACGTATTGTATCCGGCTTCTGTAATAATCGTTGATCTGCAATAGAATAATTAGAGTTTTTCATTCTCTTGACAACATTACGAGGACGCGTCGTCCCGACGAACGAGAGGTTCTCAACGATTCTGGTGGGAAAAGACTACTTAATTTTCCCTGTCTGCCGAAAAAGTAATCTGTTCTGAAAAAAATTGTTTTGTGAAACATTTCGTTCTAGATTTCGCATTTTACTTGATTATCTGTTTGCCAGTTCATAATTAAACTTGCCAAAAAGCACATATCTATATTACTAATTTCCAACGCGTGAAGATTGAAAAATCTATGCACCCTCCAGCCATGTGAGAGGTGTCTATGGTTTCGATAGATGCCCAAAATCTGGAAAAATCAAATCCATCTTTAATTAATTTATTGGAGTGGTATACAAGAGAGTTTTATTTGTTGTCCTTGAGAAGTGTGCGACCTACATTTTTTGGAACACGATTTTCTGTTCTTTCGTTCTGCAGTATTTTTGCTGTTGCAGCCAGTAATTTTCTTCTAATATCCAATAATTTATTTACTTATCGTGTTTTGTTCCTTTCGAATAATAACTTTTTACCAAGCGGAAATGTATTCTGTTTTGGGAATTTTGTAGCCTTTACCTGTGGTCTTGCTTTTGAGTGTCTACGTTGAAAGGCATTTGTTTAAAAGGAATGAGCAGCTAACAAAAAATTTAGTTTCAATTCATTCGTATAGAATGTCATAGTAACTGGGTTTCTAATTTTCTTTAACATTTAGTTAATAAAGACATTGCAGAATACTTAAAGAAGTGCAATTATGTCTAAAATTCTCGCTGTTGTACATTCTTCATTTTAAAAAATAGCTTTCCATTATTTGTTCCTAAAGGCAATTTTAAATCTTCAATGCAATTAATTGGTGCAAAAATAAATCGCTGGACGATTAGGTACCTTCTAAACCGATCCGAAGTGAATACTTACTTGAAATTTAGCAGTGTAATATAAACTAGCGTGTGTGAGAAAGCGCTTTCGAAGCCATTCCGTTTTCGATTCCTGCCTAGGAAGAAACTTTCAATCAAACAGAGAATGATTCACTTTTGTTTCGAACTCCATAAATGCGTCGAACTAAAATAGATCTTTCTAAACATGATAATGCATCGAGGAAAGAACGGTACTCCACTGAAAAGCTCTTCCACGGACGAATTGTATTCACATACAGAAAATATCATCATTCCTGTTTTGAATTTTTGTCTGCTTTTCCTATCGATGAAATAATGCGTACCTTCAAAGCCTCGCCCATTGACGCGTATTGTGAGATTGATTTTCTATTGGTCGAGGTATCTATTTCCAGAAGTGATAAAGCAGTAATGCTGGCAAAATAATAGCAGGCGGCGTGGGCTACAGACATTATTGATTACAGTGACCGGCATCCCAAATATGGAACATGACGATGGAGATGATAGTGCTTTGAAGGTGGAGTTCACGGTAGTAGTGATGAAGAAAGATGCAATGTTTCTGAGGAGGGAATGAGCTGAGGCGACGGTAATGGTTGTGTTGAAGAGATAGGGAAGATGGATGAACCGAACCAGCTTAGTTGGCTCAGGGAATCGATTGATGTCAATTCAGTACCTCTGATCGGTAGGTTTTAGGATTCCACTCCCAATGGTGGCAGGATTTTCGACACTAGCTAGACAGCTAGTTCGAATTCAGCTGCTGTATGGAGGAGAATTCTAGCGGCCGACTGTTCTGATCGGGAAATTTTTCCGTGATGTCTCCGGTCGACACCACACGAATGCCGGAGCAGGACCCTAACAACAGGCCATCTTTCCGCGCGCAATTTTTCCTTCTTGTCTTTTGTCCAATCCTCGCCCTCTTACACACACACACACACACACACACACACACACACACACACACACACACACTTACGTGCGCTACACTACCACACATGCCGGCAGACCAGTGATCAGTCCGGAGCTTAGGGCTTGTCCCGGCTGAGGCAGGGATCTGCTGGTTGCAGTTAACTGGTTGGGGAAACCCCCGCCAGCCGGCGCTTAGGTCGACGCCAGATACTGTCATTCAACGGGTAAGATCACTGCCAAATTCCGCGATAAAACATGCACAACACTTAAGGGAATAATGTTCTTAGCAGTTGACGCGCCCGGAAACCAAATCAATCAATTAATGAAGCGATAGTGACTGCAGCAAGTGATGGGTTGATGGTGGCGATTATACCAAAAGGTGGCTGACGCTGAAGCGATAGCACGTTCATCGGTTGCCCCAAGAGCTTTGCTATCACTCCGCCCCTGCATACCCCATCCCGCTGTCACCTTCTCTACTTCAGGCCCCCTGCCCCCGCTGTCAACAATGGGAGGGTGAGTCAAATGTCGCCTTCTGTTTGCAGTCCCTGCTGCCGACGTACCCTCAACGCTATCCCCGACCCTAGCCCCGTCCCCACCGTCCCTGCAGCCGCCGCCGCCCCTGCCGCCCCCAACGCCCCTGCCGCCCCTGCCGCCCCTGCCGCCCCTACCGCCCCATCGCTCCAACCGCCCACAACGCCCCAACCGCCCCCACCGTCCCCACCGTCCCCACCGCCCCCACCGCCACCACCGCCCCTGCCGCCGCCGCGTCATCGTCAGAGAGTGAAATCTCCTGCGCTCTTTGGCGCCGCTCGAGGCTTCTGCCGGAGGCGTTTGCCGCTCGCACTCTGCCTTTGATAGCGGCCTGGGGAGACGCGGCGCGCCGCCGTCCTGCTTTACTCCGCGTTGCTGATGCATTTTGGGGACAGGCGGACGGGGATACGTGTTTTTGCAGGACCTCTCGATGGCGTGAGCAGGCGCATGCCGGCATGTTCGTTGAAATATCTAATAGCCTGTGATTTAGTTTCGTTTTAGGGTTGCAGATAATTGTAGCACACAGAAACTGATCGAATACGTTTGCAAATTAGTGACGAGTAGCGTTATTGAAATTAAATATGCGTTGTAAATTGAATTGAAATGGAACTTTTCTAGCATTTAATTTGTCTGGTTAAACAAACCTGTGGTTACTTTTGCGAATGAAATGGACGCTCCACCGATTTGTGAATAATAATGTGAGATATGAGGATTACTCAGATTTAGTGGAAGCTCAATCCACTACAGTGTCACTCCCCTCTCGTTTTGGAGAATATATTTCGAGAGGAAAGATGTCTTCGACTGCTTTTGTAATTGAATACGACATTGTGGAGTACCTGTTAATTTAGAATCAGCCCAATACCAATGTTTCAGTTGTATTTTCATGTTGAGTATTACTAAAGCGTACATTCACTATCGCAACGCTAGTCCTTTTAGATATTAATTCACGCTTCGCTGTTAATTTTCTCACATAATTTCCTTCAAATGTTATTTTCGTATGAAGTGGAATAGGAAGGATGCGGTGACGTTCACCAGAGTAAGAAATGTTTGACCGTGACATACGTCTACAGTAACAAACGCGCTTGTTCCCGTAGGAATACAGCACGTCCTCGCCGCATTAGAGCGCTGCAATAGCCATGAATACCGGTCACATGCAAAAGCGCGCGCGTTTAATACGGCAATTGAAAGTGCCCGGGGAGCGTGAATTGGTGAGGCCTTGTTTGTTGTTGATGAATTACTCATCACGCGCCTTTACTCTCTCGCATACGCACATGCGAATTCCCGTCATCGCGCGATCGGGTTGCATACACATCCTATGTGCATCACGCTCCATGGGGCGCAATGTGCGCCAGCCAGTGTTACTTTTTTTCTTGCCCGCAAGGCGTGGCAGGGTACACGGTTTCACTCCTATGAGTGAAATGCTTTGCAGTATGTTTTGCATAACTTCGAAGTGATGCATAAAACGCAGAATGCTAATAAGTAACCGGTTTTGGCCTACAAATATTGAAAACTCATTTCGTGCTGGCTTCGACGAATGGTTAAATATTGAATATGAGATGTATTTACTAACATGTTTGACATTGCGCTCCTGAATTGATACGCATTGGTGGGCTATTATTATCTATTGTTTGAAATAAGGTATTAAAGTCGGGATAGTATATTCATTATATTATCCTCGTGAAATTGTAACTTGTGACTTCCTAGCGATTGTTGAGTACAATGAGGCGTTCTTTCCCACGTAAAACGTGGAGAGAATTCAGTTCATGTCAAAGTGCGGGTGAACGCGAAAAGCGTTTTTGTTTCTCTTGTAAAATTTTCGCGTACAGTTATGTCTGGCTAGCGAAACTTCGAAAATTAATGGAACGGAACAAAGGCGAGTAACACCTAAATTGGCATACAGAATTATTTAATACGTTTTCTACGTTGTAATAAGTTTTTGCTCAGACATTCCAAGCCAAGTCATTTTCAAAATGAATGTATTTTAAAACAATTCGTATGCGCATTCCATTCAACAGTGGAGATGCCCCAAAAATGTTCTGGACCCCACGGATGAAATTGCAGAACTATTGCCGATGTGCGGAATGATAGGTAATGTCGAAAATATTGGTGAAATTATTTTAATGTATGTATTTGGCGTTTTGGGTCGGTAGTCCGACTTCGCCGACCAGCTACCGGTGTCCCCGTGGCTGGGCCTATTTAAATTCCCATGCTTGGAGGTAAGAGCGACATGAGGCGAACACGACCTATTTTCTGCACCGTAACTAGCAAGATCCGCCTGCTTGAGCTTTTCTGCGTCACACAGCCACAGAAACTGGGACGATTTTGAAGGAAAGCTGCAACTATATTGTTGCCTCGACCGGGAATCAAAGCCGGTGACCACAACACGGGAAGCTAGTATGCTGCTCATGAGCCATTCCACAGACTATATTATTTTAATTTTCTTGTTATTCAGGTGTATATTACTCGCAGAGCGAAGTGTCTAGATTTTAGTTCCTTTCCAGTTGCTGTTGCTGCTTAGATCAAGAATGAATGAAAATTCCTTAATGAAAAATAGTGTTATTGACATTACGCGACAGAGATATAGAAATGGTATTACCGGCTGAGGTGGCTCAGGATATTAACTGAGGTGACTGCAGTGCCTATGACCGGGAGGCCCTAAGGGTTCGAGTACCGACGGCAGCAGGATTTTCTACAGTAGCTAGGTCGAATTCAGCTGCTGTCTGGGAGAAAATTCTAGCGACCGGCTGCTCTGATCGATAATTTCCCATGGTTTCTCCAATCTGCACAAGGAGAATGTCGTATCCGTACGCTAATAAACGGGCCATGCACCGCGCGCGATCTTCTCCTACCTTGTCCAATGCTCACCCCTTGCTCACACCCACTTACACTTTCTCTACACTACCACACATGTAGGGAGACCAGTCGGGAGCTTAGAGATTGTCCCGTATGGGGAGGTGCCTCGCTGGAGGAAGATATTTAGGGGAAAATCCCGCTTGCCGACGTATAGGTCGGCGCTCGATCTCACCATTCGGCTGAGGAAGATCACAGCCACATCATGAGGAAAGCACATGCACTACACTTACTCGACTAATGGCAATAACTGACGCTCCCGAAATCACTAATCAGTCAATGAAATGGAATGCTTTTATTGTATTAGGTGTTAGAGGTCAAACTGATTCTTGTTTTCTTTAAGCAGCGTGTGTCTAGGTGGCTTTCCTTCTTCGACTGCGCTGCGCTTTCCAATGCCGCCGCCCTCCTTGCTCGCTCCTTTGCCCCCCGCGGCGCCAGACTGAGGTGTGATTGAGCAGCCGGGGCGGCCTTAAGTGGGAAATAGTCCGAGAAGGGGAGACGATCGCTTAAAATTATACGAGTCTAATTTCAAGGGGTCATAAATTTTAAGTGCCAAGCGGAGCGGCGTTGAGCTGGCTGCCACGAACGGACCCAAGGGAAGGCAGGTTCAACGGTGGAAGCGGCACTGGCTCTTTCCTTTCCTACTCTCTTCTTCGCCTATGTGACCCTGAATAGGTCCCTTATCAGGTCTTCGATCGTTGTTGCAGTCTCTTTTCTCACAGCGTCCTTTGCCGGGTTCCGTTTCCGTTATTGCCGTTCCTTTCCTATTTGTTACAGGAGCCACAGTTTATTTTATTATCCAGGAGTCTCGCCAGCAATACACATCCGTATTTCCAGAAACCACTAGCAAAGATGTGTAGCTTTTCTGAGAAGTGAATCTTGGCAAAACTTAATTCTCAGCGAAATGTTTGTTGCACGTCCCTGGCGCTGTTACATTAAAATTACTTTCGATAAATAATGGATTTCGCTCTTCTTCTTTGAAACCTGCTGCACTCATATCGCTCCCCATAGTCAAACGTTTCGTAGTCAGTTTTTCTTGGAAACCCAGATCCCTACTGCAACTACATCTTCCACGAAACCATTATCGTTCCCACGTTGTCTTCATTTACCGCCATTGTTAATATCCTCGCTGGTTTTATTCTATTCCAATGTTTATGTTTGCGCTCGTCCCTCAAAATGCTGCTGTTACTGGTGTGTTATGATTCGCTATTCCATCGCTCGTCATCTGTTTCTATAGTCATCCTCGACAAGAACAACGAATTTTACATTTCCTACCGTCAGTATTATTGTTCCTGTCGGTGTTACAGCGGCCCGTAACAGTTTGACTGTGCTGCATCTGTTAATGCTGCTGCGTCCACCGATTTCTGCTCTCTCCGCGGCTACAGTTCTCTCCCTCGCCTCGCCTCGCCTCGCCACCTGCATACGCCCTGCATTACGCCACCTGCATACGCCCTGCCCCGACCCCATTTTTTTTCGTGGCCTCTCCCTTTCCCTCGCCCTGGCCTGACCCTCGTCCTCGTCGTCCTCGCCCTCACTCTCCCTCCCGCCCTCACCCAAGTCCTCGCCCCCACTCCGGCATCATTCTCGGGTCACAGCCTCTGGTTGAAGAGCGGCAGTGGTGGCGCCCCAGTTCGTGGGAACCTGCGGGCTGTCCACACACGACGGCCTGCGCGCGGCCGCCTTCTAGCGCCCTTCTCCCCCTGCCCTTCCCCTTCTCCCTCGTCGGCCGCCCACCACCCCCGCCCTCACCCTCACCCTCACCCTCGCTCGTGCCTTTCGGCTGCCGTCGGGTCAGCGAGCGTTGAGCCTGGTCGCTTTGTTGCTTCCGTAGAGTGCTAAGGAATTGTGAAGATAGCTCTTAGATTTCGTGTCTGGTAGTAGTTTTGCGGTCTCTATAGAAATGTAGAAAATGTGTCTTACAGAAGGAAATTACATCAGAATTTTGTCATGATACGCAATTATTTTATTCGTGGGTCCACGACGAATGATTAATGTTGCTCAAAATCGTACATTTGACTGTCAGTCCATGCGGGGCAGAGTAATGTATTCAATACATTGAGAAGTAATTTGCTTCAAAATAAGGTTGGTTTTACTGCGGCATTAAATTCAATGTTAAGTTTTCATGTCATATTAGATTCGCTGTCAATCAATTGTCAGTACATATAATACACGTGTAACATAATTAAGTGCCTTTGAATGGGAAAATTAATTAGTACATCAATTATGTATTGAGTTTCTGTAAGCACGTTTTAGCTTATTTTTATAAATTTCACATTGCTGGTTCTTTTATTCGCTTTTTAGAAACAACCATCTTTGTACGAATCTAGGAGCTAAAAATCCTATCATTACGCATAAATTGATCATCATTGAGCACTAAAGAGTAGTAAATTAATTTACATCTTTCACTCCTAAAAAAAGAAAAGAAAAACCACGCGCTATTCAGTGCTCTGTCTTCTGAGGACGAGGACCAGGGCTGCGAGTGTATCTTCGAGAGCCCTCGCGAAGCTCCTCATAAAGCCAGCAGCCATTTTTTACTTCGTTAAAAGTATTTCGCGGTTGGAAATATTTCTGGGGCGAGCGCGGGCGGGCGGGCGGGCGGGCGGGAAGTGAGGAGGAGCGGAGCGAGGGGAGGGGAGGGGAGCGGAGGGCGCTCGTTTCTGGCAAGCGCAGTCGCCCCCGCGCCGGCAGAAGCTGCGCTGAGCCGCGCCCGTCTCTCCCGCAATACATTTCTTGCATTCGTCTCTGTTATTCATAAGCCTCCTTTTATTGCTGCGGAGGCGTCGCCGTTGGTTGGGGATAAAACTCCCCACCTCCCCACTCCCCTCCCCGTCCCTCCGCCCCCGCGGCGCGCCTTTGGCACTGGCGTTTATTGGCATCGATTCACGCTCGACCGACCGACCCAGACGCCCACCCCACGCCGACCCAGCGACCCAACGACACGAAAAGCCCAGGCGGCCAACGACGCGCCTCCGTTCGACGGGGTGAACGTTTGGAGCTTTTTGATAGATGTAAGACGGAAAAAAATGTACCAATTACTAGTTACTTAACTGGTTGGTAAGACACACGAGTTTGATAACGCAGCCAAAATATGCACCTAGGAAAGCACAAGAGTTCTTAAGATCCAGAACTTTTAAATATAAGGCGAGAGGTCGATGGATTTCAGCACTTACCAGTTTCGGCACTTCAGCACTTACCGTAACCAGTTTGAGCCGTATTCAAATATTAATTTCTTCTTTGTACATCTGTTGTAAAGATGATGGCGGCTCATAGAAATTGTTTGCACTACGTCAAAAGAATTATCGAGTGCATTGTATTGAAACTAGTACGAACTTACATATATTTCAAAGAATGTACCATTGACCGATCCCGTGATCCATTATCCTACTAATTAACGGTCGTGATTTCTACAATTGTCAAAGAATATACTCTTACTACTTATCTAAAAATAAATGGAAAATCATAATGTTTCAAAGTAGACAATACTTCTGCTAATTGCTTTGGATGCAAAGAAGAATCCAACTTAATGGATATCGCTGAAAAGTAACGGAATGTATATCTTTTTGGGATAAAATGGAATGTACGTTTAAATGTCGTGCAAGAAAAAAGCATCGTTAGTTCCGATGATTTGTGAACATTCTGATCACATGAATATATCTGTTTGTTGAAGAAAACACAGCGTTTGAAATGAGATTAAACTAACCTTTAGAATAACAAATGAATACATTGTATCCTTCAACATTCCTCCAAAATTCTTTTTTTTAACAATTCATTCATTAAAGTAAAAGCCCCCACCTCCCCCTCGAAGGAATGTAAGTTTGAAGTTAGATTTTCTTGTGACACATTGCGTATTGTCTCTGAAAGTGACTACTGAGTTTTTGACCAGATTGGACTAGTATGTGTAGCTCTTGACTAACTAAAAGGAGGTTGCGCGGCGCGGCGCGTCGCGGGAGAGAGAGTGCTAATTCACGTCTGCGAACGGATACGGATGGAGTTTGGTTTGTTCGGTCACTCGAAGTAGGTTGTCTTTGTTTGCAGACGCCTGAATTGAATATTTAATCCGATCGGTTAGTTCCATGGAGTCAGCTAACAGCTAGCCGGTTGCGCATGCGCGCCGGATGGTTTTATAAAATCGCATTAGGTTCTGAACGGATTTGTAAATTTCGTTTGGGAGAAATTTGTAGGAGTGGTCGATATACCAGGAACCGAAGTCGTTGTTATGAGAATAAGCTCGCTGTTCGGAATGGTGTAAGAGTAGGATACGTGGCAATTATTGAAACATGCGTATGTTGCAGGGATTCATGGAGATAATCGTTATCAATTCATGGAAATAGTTTCTCTTGGCGCATTGTCTAGAGCAGGCAGGGTATATTCTTGGAAATCAGACGAGAATAATAAAACAAAAAGAAATGAAAGACGAGGATTTGAACAATGTCCTTTTCCCTGTCCATTTCGCAGTACACCTTATAAGCCAGTGCAGAGTAATTTCGTTCTGAATAACGTTCTCAGCAATTGCTATTTGATTCGTTTTAGCATGATTAAACTGTTCAATGTGCAGTCAGTTTTTAATGTCCCTTTCCATTTGTATGTTTACGTACCAAATTTCAATAGCGCGGATTGATGCGATATGCGATTTTCAACGTCACTCTGCTGTGCCATTGTGCGATAACCTTTCATCAAAATGTCCTTTGTTGAATTTCATTCAGTATTATTCTTGTAGTATTGTTGACACGTTTCTGCATTCCTGTCCATCGAAGAGTGAAGCATGTTTTACCTATCACACTTTTCTCTCTTTCTCCGCCCTTACATCTCATCTCCGACAAGTGGCGTAGCTTCAGTTGGTGTCACCCGGGGCAAAACTAATGGCATCACTCGCCCCCCCATAAATTAAATATAAAAATATATATTACGAAGTAGTTTATATATTATTTAATTTTTACTAACGGCTTACCGCCTGTAATTTCGAGTTCTAGATTATATTATTTCTTTTTTTTTTTTTTTTTTGCTTTCTTAGTACTTATGATTTAAATGTATAACTATTAAATTAATATAAATAATTTTTAAATAAATTATTAAAATTGTATAATTCCAACTATAAAATTTTCTAATTGGTTTCACCCCTAAAATGATGTCACCCGTGACGGATCCCCCCCCCCCCATCGCCGTGTCTGCACTAAGCCACTATCCCCGCCCCCGTCCTCTGCCCCCAGAGGTGCCAGTCGCCCCGTCCGTCTGCGTGCGTCCGTGCGCCCCCGACGACGCGTCCCCGGGGACACGCATTCCGCGTGACAGGCCGCGTGCTCTGCGGCGCGCGACACGCGAGCAGCCCATGTCGCAGGGCGCCGGCACCCTCTCGTTCGGCGCCCGGCCGCGGTGGGGGGGGGCACCCTTTTATATGGTGAAGTTGTTCTCTCTAGCCCGTGGTGCTGGGCGGTTTTGATATTATTTTGTAGTTCATTGCATTCCTTGTACGCGCCTAGGTTTAATTTACTGTACATTAACTTTTTAATAGACCACGTCATGAGTTTATTCGCTTCCTGTTCACCTGACAGATAAATTGATGTTGATGGTCATTGATAGTTACGCGTGAATTTTCAGTCAGCTTGTGCCTGTAAGTGCCGTTATGTATTAAATGTGCCGTTCTAACTGAAATGCATAAAACAACCATTCCCTGAGCATATATATTTTCGTAGTAAAGTATTATTTTGATTATTATTTACAGTTTATAAACATTGACAACAATATAAGGAAATGTAACACAAAAAATGAAATTAAAGAAATCGTAACTATTGTATTATAAAAGTACGTTGCGCATGAATTGAAGAGGGAGATAGAAATAAAATGGATTATTAAAAATTGCTGCGAGCTTATATATCTGTGACGCAACATTTCATAGAAGGAATGGAAAAGTCTTCATCTTTAAAGAATGATCAGAAGAAAAGGTGAAAAAGGAAATATTTCATCTAGAGTTATATCACATATAATAATTTGTTGTTCGCAGACATTTCTTTCAACAAAACATGATTCTTTTCTCAGAAATCGGTTGCACAATTTCCCTTCCAAGCTACTTTCGCATTCGCGCCTTCCAACTCAATCAACCCTTCCTCGTTCTCCGATTAATATCAGACAAATGCCGGAGCGGAATCCAAAGAAACGATGGGGGTATTGGGGTATCTCCCGCCCTAGCCGGGGCAAATTGAAAGCTCACGACTGGTCTTCCGACACGTGTGATAGCGTAGTGCATGTAAGTGTGTCTGTAAGAAAGGGGTGATGCAAGGAGGGGAAGGAAAGATCGCGCGCGGTCCCTTGCACTTTTGTTAGTGTACTGCTCTGACATTCGCCTGATCAGAGCAGTCGGCCGCTATAATTCTCGTGAAAGCGGCGAATTGGATCTAGCTATGTAGCTGGTGTCGAAAATCCTGCCGCCGAGCCGTCGGGACTCGAACCCAAGGACTCCCCGGTCAGAAGCATCGCAGATGTCACTGCAGTGACAATTGATGCCCTGAGCCCCCTAGGCAGATTTCTAGTGGGTAGGAACATCGCTACATTTACATATACTTCACTTACGGGACTAATGACCGTAGCTGTTGACGCGCCCGGAATCACAAATAATCAGTCAAACCGTTTTCCTCGTGGAGTCCCGTCGCCGAGCAAGGTGTGGATGGGCGAGCAACCCCGCGCGCAATGGAAGGGGAACAGTTGCCGGCGACGCCGCAGAGCATGTTGCGTTGCTACTTGAAGATGCGGCGATCGTCGACCGAAGTCAAGCCGCTCACCCACCCGCTCACCCGCCGGTTCACTCACCCGCCAGCCCGCTCGCCCGCCGGTCGCCTGCCCGCCCGGTCGCCCACCCACCTGCTCCCTAGTCCGCGACTAAAACGGGCGCGGTAATTTCTAGAGGATCGATTCGACCCTCCTAATTCTCTTCTCCGCGAGCTGTAATTTGGCGCGAGTGAGTTTCGTTCTCGATAACCGTTCGTCGTGTGCCGCACGCTTCCGTTTAGCGGGACCCCTGTAGTTCTCGGCTACAAGCTTTTAGAGAGGCCCTTTGATGCAAGGAATTGCAGGCACCTTTGTGGTGTTTGGTTAGCATCAAGTCGTCTTCGGTGATGTAAAGTACTTCGTGGTTGCGGCGTTGTGTGAAGTTTGGAATGAATGTGTTAATATAATTTGAACCACTGGTGGAATCATTAGTCTTATTAGAATCACGTTTTTCCTTTTTTGTATTTCGGTTTCTCCTTACCCAAGTTGAAACCGAAACCCAAGAGCATGAAAAATCGACTACGTGTGTTAAAATTGTGTATGTCCTGAATGTTCATTCTCTCATTTTTGTAAATTTTGTATTTGATGGCGTGCCTCCGTAGTAGTTTTTGTATGAAAAATACATGATTTTTTAAGGAAATAATGCAGGCTTGGTTTAGATGGTTTAGAACCAAGAATAATTACTTAGATCCTTGTCTTGTTCTGAAAGACTTTATACATTTATTAGGGATCATTCAATCACTTTTACGTGCATTTTACATGTGCAATTTGAAAAACCAACGAGGTGTTTGATTAGATAAACATTTTAGTAAAACAGAAAACTGCTCCTTGTATGCGTCAATGCTGTGAATGTAACAATCTTTGATTTACAGGCCTGCATTTATTCTTTCAGTCAATGGAATTTGCTAGTTTTAACAAATCGTTTGATTGTATTTGACTGCCGCCGTGAGTTTTCGAAAGAACTAAATCTACTTTAACTACTCTAACACATTTACTTACCAGAGCGAATGGATTTATGGATTATGTTTCAATAATAAGGGTAGTAGATTCTCTTTATATTCACGAGAACTTTCGATAATAAATAAGGTACGTTCATGGGTCAATATGCATTTTCTTTTTGAGAATATTTCATGAAACATCACTTCTTACATGCTAAATTGGACTCAAAAGAACTCATGCTCAATCCTCAGTTGCTCCTAGTGACCTCATTTCTAACATGGGAAATTTCTAATATCTAATATGATATGGGTTATTTTTTGTGCACGTGGTGCATATTCATTTCCGAATTATATCTGCTACTTTCCTTCTTCTTCTTCTTCTTCTTCTTCTTCTTTTTCTCTACTTCTTCTTCTTCTTCTTCTTCTTCTTCTTCTTCTTATTATTATTATTATTATTATTATTATTATTATCTACAGGATAACCATTGCAGATTTCGTGAATGTAAATCACCACAATCAAACAAAGTCTGTATACGCAAATGAACACCATTTCATTGGCAGATCATGCGTTGATTGACTCGCTTCTCTCCCTCATTTGTTTGTTTTAGCAGAAGCTATATGCTTCTATTTGCGTGTGTATTTTTCCTCCCTCTGTTCATTGTTCTTAGAACCACGTGCATTTTTCATGAAAGTCGTTCATGATTTACTTGGATATACGATCTACATCCTGTAGGTGTTCAGATAGTTTTCGTAACTTTCGCCTTCTACCCATCTCAATGTATAATGTATTTCTCGAAAACGTAGTAAAAAGTGCAGGGATCTCGGGTATCGTAAATGCTTCTTTTTTCCCTAAATCTTTCGTCGGTCTGTGAACATTAGTGCTTATACCGTACCCAGTATTTTCCAAAGTGTCTTTCGTAAAATTAAGGTTTTTATTTTTCTATCTCCGTACTTCTTAATGTTTGCCCGCCCAGCTCTCCTTTTTCTTCTGCTCTTGCTCTCTTTCCCTGGCTTGCTTGCGTGCGTCCATCACTCAGCGTGGACTCAACATGGCTGTTGTCCCAGTGTACTGAGCCTGCCTGTCGACCGTTGCACCGTCCGCCCCGCCCCTAAACCGCCGTCGGCCCGCCACCGGCCACTCCCGCCTGCCGCCCCGCGTCCCCACCCCCCTGTTTCCATCCTTGGCCTCCCCTTCTTCCGCCTTCGCCACGCTCCTCCTGGGCGTAGCTCACCGCAAACCCGTCCTCCGCACCACCCGGCCTTCGAGCTCCCTGCCCACCTCCTCCCCGATCCGTCCCGCCCCGCCCCCTCCCCGCTCCGCCCTGCCCAATCTCGTCCCGTCCCGTCCCATCTCCTCCCGTCCTCTCTCATCCCATCCCGTCCCGTTCCTCCCACCGCGCCCCTCACGCCTTGTGCGCCGCGCCATTCCTTCGCAGCCGCCTGCGCTGTTGGCGGCGGCGGCGGCGAGGCCCGCGGTGGGCCGACCGCTAACGACGCAGTTGCGCGACTCGTGTGCGCCGCTGGGGGAAGCAGGGCCCGAGCAGTGCTGTAGGCGGGCAGCACGGTCGCGTTACCCCGGCACCGCCACACGTACTCCCTCGTGCTTACACATTGCTCTCAAAGCAGGTATTTCGCGGACAAAATTGCTTTTTAACATTGCATGTGTAAAATACTTCAATTATCTGGGATTCCCTGAAACCAGTGATGGGCGTGATAGCTACCTAAACAATACAGAGGCAAGCAAGTCGCCACTACATTACATCTATTGGCGTGGGACTCTTATCATAAAAAGAAACACAAAAGTAACTTTGAAAAACAATAGTTGAAAGCCTATATACTTATGGAGTTGAGTTATGAACTGCGAATGCAAGAATCGGGATCAGAAATCGAGCTACAGAATTGGAATGTTGGAGAGAGTGCCGTAGGTATCCAGAAAAGAAATAATTAGAAAACAAATAATTAGAGTTATAATAAAACATGAAAATTCAATGTTCGAAATGATAAAAACAAACAATACTACTGTGGTATGGGTATTCAAGAAGGTAAGACAGTAAGCAACTGGCAAAGAAGGTATTCGAGTACATACCCAAAGAAAGAAGATATTCAGGAAGATCTAGAAGAAAGGGGGAAGAGGAAGTTAGAGTTATGATGATGGGTGGGGGGTTAGAGGATGAAGGTTGAGGATGAAAAGAGGATGTAAATGTACCATTGTAATTTTGATAAACCGAGGCAAGCAAACATAAACATATATTCACTACTCTCTCTCTCTCCCTCTCTCTCTCTCTCTCTCTCTCTCTCTCTCTCTCTCTCTCTCTCTCTTAGCGTTAGAAGTACATTATGAATATTTTGTCGCACATTTGATTTCCTCAAAAACTGCTATTTTCTTATCACGTCGAACATTGAAATCCATTGTTGAACTAAATAATTATAAGAAATTACAAAACTTAACACTTTTGTCATATGGAAAGATTGATTTTCAAAGCAGTTAATTTGTTTTCAGTAGTTTTGTGGTGAAGTTTCACAGAAAGAGATCTTAGTGTTGGTATCATGACTCAAATATCATGAAGCAGCTGTTTTTATTCCAGTAGTTCTGCAAACTAGAGCACCACATGCTCTGCTGATCCGTCGTGACAGCTCGGCCACAAAACACGTCAGAGTGATAAATAGGGTTGCGAGATTGATTTCTTCGGCAGCATCCATTAAATTCGTCCTTGGCCCAAACACAAAACATGGTGAAAAGAAGACGGTCACAAATGTTTTCGTCGCTATGTGGCTCTTCAATTTCTGTGATTGATTAAAACGGCGTCTCGCTTTGTCGCCTTCTATTGTTTTCCTCGCTGTCAGATGTAACTTTCAGTGAATATGGCACGGCGTTTACTTTCGCTTTTATTCGGATGGGTGAAGCAAAGCTGTGTCATTTGTTTTCTTCTTTTTACTTGAAAGAGTTGTGGGGAAGATTTTACATGTTTCAAAACTTCTGACGCAGATTGAGCGAGGCCGGTTTTGATATTTCGTCTGAAAAGGGGACGGAAAACTCATAGAAAGACACGTAGTTACAACAGAAACGTTTTACAAATTCATTGACTCAGTCGCCGTGTTTGTGGTAGTAAACCAGAGAATGTTAATTTGTTCATATTTCATATAGTACATTATTAATTAAAATTGTATTGTCTAAATTACAGTTTTCTGGTTTCTTTTTCTTTCTTCATTATCTTTAATCTTGAATTTATATGGCTGGATTTAAAAATAATCATAGAGTTAAATGTATCATTTGTTTGGTTTTCCTTTTTTAAATACGTCATTTATTATTAGTATTTTTTAGAGTTAAAAAGACGCGAATAGTTCTTCATAATAGTATTTCTACTCCATTCACACGATCTACTTCATGTGTTTGAATACTGTGGCCTCTCCTGTGCGAGGGGGGTCGTTCTTCCGCAGCAGTAGCGCTCGTTACAAAAGCGAAACCATAATCCCGCACGGTCGTCCGCGAAGACAAAGAGCACCGTCGAACGACCACCGCAGCGAAACCGCGCACCCATAAACGTTCACGCCCACGCCGTGCGCCTTCAGCACAACAACGCGGGTAATCCATTTGCAAGCTACGGTTTGGAAACATGTGCAGCAATTCGCGGCTCTAATTCGTAATTTGCGATCCGCCGTTTGCGCGTGCTAGACTAAGCCAGTGCGGACACGGGATGGAACCTCCATGCGTGGCGGGGGCCGAGGCGAGGGCCGAGGCGGGGGCCGAGGCGGGGGCCGAGGCGGGGGCCGAGGCGGGGGCCGAGGCGGGGGCCGAGGCGGGGGCCGAGGCGGGGGCCGAGGCGGGGGCCGAGGCGGGGCCGAGGCGGGGGCCGGCGGGGCCGAGCGCGGGGGCCGGCGGGGGCCGAGGCGGGGGCCAGGCGGAGGCCGAGGCGGGGGCCGAGGCGGGGGCCGAGGCGGGGGCCGAGGCGAGGGCCGAGGCGGGGGCCGAGGCGGGGGCCGAGGCGGGGGCCGAGGCGGGGGCCGAGGCGGGGGCCGAGGCGGGGGCCGAGGCGGGGGCCGAGGCGGGGGCCGAGGCGGGGGCCGAGGCGGGGGCCGAGGCGGGGGCCGAGGCGGGGGCCGAGGCGGGGGTCGAGGCGGGGGTCGAGGCGAGGGTCGAAGCGGGGGACGAGGCGGGGGCAGTGACGGTGGCGGTGATGAAGGTGGTGGCGGCAGCAGCAGCGATGGTGGCAATGGCATGGGCATGGGTGTTGGCTGAGGTGGGCGGCGCCGTTTGCGATGGCGTTGATTGGGGTAGCGGTGGCGGTGACAAGTGGGCTGGCGGGGGCGCTGCCTGGGGGTAGCGGCTGCTCCAGCAGCTGGGGGAGGGGGGCAGCGGAGGCAGCCGCAAGATGGCTCTCGTTATCGCCTCCCGCTCACGCTCGTGCGCTCCCGGATGTCATTACCCCAAGCGCAACGGATGCGGCCCGTGTCGCGCTCGCCGCCGTTTTGCGTACAACCCAGCCCGATTCGCCGGAGCGCGTGCGGACGTCATCCTCGCCTTTGGGCGGCTTCTGCAAACTTCCATTTGCACGCGCTGTAAACGCGAACACGTGCCAGCTCATTTCGAGGTCAGTCTCTGGTTTTACAGCAAATTATTGTACTTCGCAATTGTATTCATAATCGAGATTGTGTATCTGTTTTTGAACGCATCTGGAGAAGAAATCTTAACATAATGAAATCCATAAAGAGTGAACGTGTTAATTCGGTCGCCTGAAAGATTTAAAATAGAAATAAGATTTCTTATGAGTTCGACAAACTATGCAGGAAATGGAATCTTCTGAGGAATAAATTTGGTATCGCTCCTGTGGTAACTTTGCTGCCATTGTAACTGCCATTGTGGTTGATGTCGGGATCCGGGCACGGTTGGCTGTAGATCAAATATGAACTAACCCAGTTTTCTTTCTCTCATCTTTTTAATAGCATTTGTTCCATTTGAATACCATGGTACTTGTGATAAGTCTGTGGATGTTACATTGCATTTAACTGTTGCCAGTAATTTGCTAATATTTTGATAATGCAGTAGTTCCACGAAATTATTGTTTCCACTTTGTCATGATATGATGTTTTGATTTTATTGAGTTGTATTTGACTGGAGTAATCGTAAGTAACTAAACCTTATATTTTACTTGCTCGTAAGGAAAACAATCTTTGAACTGTTTGTTGTTACGTATGATACACAACATATGCCTAAAGTGATTGCATATTGTAATTTAATTCTCTTCACGTTTGTTGCTATGGGTTCAGAATTTAAACTGTTATCTTAGTACAATACCCATTTCTGACTAGTAGATTGCGGCCTGAATATCATACGTGCCTTCGAAATTTTTCTGCAAGAAAATCAAATGAATAACTGTTTCATAAGAGTGACAACTACCTAACATCAACCCCATTTTCTAGAGAACTGAAACTAGTTCTTTTGGCACTCTTCGGAATATGTTCGACGGGTTGCCTATAGTAAGGGATTCTCATGCTTTCAGGATTCGTACACAGGAGAGTCTGTGACCGTCGCCCCCACCCAAAACTGGCTCGTATTCCCATCTTCCAAAGGACCCAAAATGAAGGCGTCATGCTAAGAATAATTTAGCATTTAAATCCCTTTTTGCGAATGTAGTTACAACTACGTGAGTGAATGTATAATAAAAATCAATTATAAAGAACAGTATTAATCAATATATAACAATTTTTTACACTTTCATGCTGAAATTACGATTTGCGTAATATGTTGTAATACTGAGTTTCATGGTCTACACTGCAATTTTACGTCTCCAACAGTGTTGTATATTCAACTGAAAAGAAAAAGTTACGAGCCACGTTCAGTACGTTTTTGATCGATACACCGAACAAACTGTAGTTTCTATTAATAATAATAATAATAATAATAATAATAATAATAATAATAATAATAATAATAATAATGGTTGACAGTTGGTTATTTTAGTGTCATCGGTGCTTGGCGCGTTCCGTTTTGCTTTCCCAAACGGCGGGTTAAATGTGTAACTGCATGATTAGGAGGTACGCCGTATGCTAAGCGAGTTGCGTCCATTCTGCGTGGCCTCGGTGGAGGGGCGGAGGTAACTCCCTGGCCGTCTCCATCCATTTACCCTCGCCTCTGCAGGCGGCTACGCTCATATTTTTATTATTTTGAGGAAAAACTGCTGTTAAATGCGCGATGATAAATGCACGCTGCCGGTCTCCCGCGGAACGGAGTGGCAACTTATATCGGGAGTTACGGCGTTGAGCAGAAAACGGGTAAATGTGGTAGAGACGGGCAGCGATTCTCAACTCAACTAGCATAGGAGAATTTAATATTTTCGGTGTGTAAGATGTCATATACTTAAAACTACTAGTATTTTGAAGACTTTCGTGTTTTTTCGCGTATAATTAACAGACAATTTTTTAATTTATGAACTATTCACTAATATAAAACAAGAAAAATTTTTATTAATGAAGTTTTATGTCTTACTACGTCACGCAGATGACTTTTTCTCACTTTTGTTACTTATTACACTACCACGAAAAACGACGAACAGTTTTGGAATGTGCCAAATTGTATCAGAGAAAATTGTGTTTTTATTACACGCGATCTCCTATGCTTAATGTTTCGCAAATTAAAATTGACCGTTTCTGGAAATGCTTCTTTAAATTAATGTGCGATTAATTAAAACTTGGAATTCCAGAATTGTTTCTAATAATATGGTATATGTTATCGCATTCTATCAGTTAATATTGTCCGTCAGTTCTTCTGGATATTGTGTTGTTTGTTATCGTGAACTGAAACAAAACAGCCCAGCCCAACATGGATAGTGTTGGAATAGTCGACCCTGAAGGTTGTGGTCGCCTGTTATGCTGAGAAGGGTTTTTAAATTGAACCAAATTAACTTCGTCCTCGTTCTGTGTCATGAGTACAAGATTCTCTGATTGCCATACGGGATACTTGCAAGACGACTACGGAAATGTAAGACGGCATTTAAAGGGAACGATGTATTGATTATGATAAAAAATTGTGTATAAATATACTATATACACATTGACGGTGAGAAACAGAGAACACTAACTAGTCATAAGATTGCTGCCTTAACAAAAACACATACATAAAATAAAAGAAACCCGTAGATTTGTATAAACAAGTCTTACTAGATTACAATAAAATTTAAAAAATAAATATAAACAAAAGATGTACGCAATAAATTGGAAAATTCCGTCATCCCATCTCTTTGGCAGCGCCATTCCGAATGTAATTGAATTACTATTTCACTCATTAAAATTAAAAACCAATACCATTTTACAATATATGTGATATGATCCGATCTGGGCGATGAATCTCAAAAAATTATTGCTTTTTCTATCCTATTTTTCTTACCACTTCTTGCTAAGGTCAATATTAAGTAAGCGAAACATTAAACAGAGAGGCCACGTGCACTGAAAATACGATTTTCACTGATATAGTTTAATATTTGGCACATTCCGAAACTGGTCGACCTGATTTCTTTTCGTGGAATGGGGTTATTAAAAACCACTGTGTCTTTAGAAATTGCCTGATAAATTTTCCCGTCGTTTGGCGTTTCCTGAAATTTATCGGAAATTTCCAATGAGGAGTGGTAATACTTAAAAAAAAATGTCTAGGTCGAATGATTAGGATGGCAGTTCTAATCGTTACAAGCAGAGGTGCGGGATGTTTTTGGGCGGGAGAGGAAGAGGTTTAGTGTTCAGCGGACTTCATACTTTCTCGTAAAGAATTTTTAATTTATGTTCAATATATTTTTTTATTTGTAGTTAAAATTTAAAAACGCTAACAATTGGTATATCGTTCGTGAGCTGCAGTAGTGGCACAACTTTAAATGAGGTGTTGAGGTAAGTGAGTTTGAAGTTTCACCTTATTGAAACGCATCATTGTTGCATTAACACTTTTGCCATTTGTTGGTGGAATACTGTACTGTAAGATATGCTGCTGGAAGGTAGACCAAACAGTAATTCTGGGGAGTGCATTAAATCAAAATTCGTATTCTTTTGAGTTGTACCACTATCGCAGCTCACGAACGATATTGAATGATTTTCGATAGTAGAGAAAATATATAAAAATATTGGTTAAAGTAGGGAACACGGTACTCCCTTAGAGAAGCGTGGCGAGTGGGGTGGAGTGGAGGGAGGGGGCAAAGGAGGAGAGTTTCCTTGAGCCTTTCCTCAAATTACACTAAGCGCTCTGATAGAAATGAATAAAACTTACCGATATGCAATTTTCATGGCTCTTGCTTAATATACTTTGTTCCCGCCGCATTTTAATGCCAAATTACTTCCAAAGGCAAGTTTTCTCGCTTCGCTCGCCCGGATTCAACTCACGAGAACTCAAAGTGCGTAGTTGCAAACACGTTTTAAAGAAAGAACACTACAAGGTTTATTAAACAAGCACACCACCCCGATCGCAGTACTATTTAGTAATAGAGCTCCGGCAAGATACTTGGGTGAAATTGCCTCTTATAATCGCCTAACCACCCCTCGTCCACTCCACCGTGGATTCCCTCCTCGCCGGAGCAGCGCGAAGTGGCGGTTTAAACGACTTCCTTAGGTTGTACCGTGTTCTATACTTCAACCAAAATATTTTATTTTTGAATATATATCATTGCCTCGAGGGAGGTGCTGATGTTACGTAAGCTCTCTCCCACTTTGGATGCGCTACTGGTTCCAGACGATTGAGAACGCCATCAGTGAAGAAGACGGCAAGTGCACTGTCCCCTCGCGGTGGCATTGCCGGGCGCGCGTGCTCACTGCCTGAGTTGCGATGGCGGCGGAGGCCGCTGCCCTCTGCCTAAATGGACAGCCAGGAGGACGCGCGAGGGCGGGCGCCGGCGCCGGCGCCGGCGCCGGCGCTGACGCCAGCCAGCTTTTTTTTGTTTCTTTGTCGCGTCGCGTTTAAAAACTCGCGTCACTTTGCATGCGGCGCGCGGAGTCACTTTGCTCCAATTTGTAGGCTTCCTCCGCAGCGGCGGCCGCCTAGTGTCGCGTGGCTCCGCTGGCGCGCCACCGCGGCCACGGCCCAGCAGCGTGTCATTCGCTCTCGCGCGCGCCGCAGCTAATTTAATTTTTCAGCCTCTACGTACTGTGAAGGAAAGTGGAGGAGGAGTTTTTTTTTTGTGTGACAAGATGCAGTACATGGGTACTATTTATGAGATATTTTCGCTGTTTACTGTGCAGTTTGTGTTCTCGGTTGTTTTTGTTTTGTTTTGTTTTCGGGATTGTTCCTGTACTTCTGCTCGATGTTGGATTATTAAAAAAACTGCCATGGAGATTATGAAAAAAGAGGGAATCTATTGAGAGAGAAGAAGAGAATGAAGTTGCAATGGCACTATGAAAGCTTTATTCAAGAGTTGATGTTTTCATGAGTTGTTGGAAACTCCGCTCAATCAATGAAGAAAATTTGCCAATATTCGAAATGACCAACTGCATATCTCATAGTTTTTTCTTCAGTGCTTTCGTTGTTTCTTTTTGACGTCTTGATTCCTATTATTTCCCCCTTTTGTTATATTTTTAATTGGTATGTGTTTTGAGACGATCTCCAAGGAAATCAGTGGTGTTGTTCTTTATACTGCGCATATTTCATCTTTCATTGTACGAGGTTCTTTAGATAATTTTATTTCTGACGCAGGCGCTTGGTCGCCCTATCTTTAAGCGACTTCCTCACTCTTATAACCACCCCGCGCCTAGCACCCTACACGATATTCTCCATACCCATCTCCCTATACGCTTCCAACCTTCAAAGCCCGTGGCCCGCTCCCCGCCGCCTGCGCCTAGCCTTACGCTCCCCACGACCCCGATCTCTGACTTTCGACTCCTCCTCCCGCTCCCTGCCTTTCCACTCGCTCTCTGCCCCTCGTCCCGCTTCCAGTCCATTCGCTCCGCTCCCCGCCTTCCAATTCCTGCCCATTTCTCTCCCGCTCCGTGCCTTCTCCACTCACTCCCCCTCCCCCGCTCCTCCACCCACTTTTCTTTTCTTTTCTTTCCTTTCCGATCCCCGCCTACCTTTTCCTGCCACTCCCGCTCCCCGCTCCTCAATTCACTATCCGCACCCTTTCCGACCGTTTCGTTCCATCTCGTCCCGCTCCCCACCCCCTCATCCAACTCCTCACCCCTCCTCCCGCTTCCCACCTTTCAGCCCCGGCGTCGCGCTCCTCGTCTCCCGTTTTCCATCCCCCGCACCGGGCTCTCTGTTTTCTCACCTCCCGCGCCTCCTGGTTCGAGCGATCCCCGCCTCCCACGCCCCACTTTTCTTTCCTGGCGCCCTACCCGGCGGAGGGGCCCCTATCGCCCTTCGC
Source organism: Teleogryllus occipitalis (assembly GCA_011170035.1). Taxonomy (NCBI): domain Eukaryota; kingdom Metazoa; phylum Arthropoda; class Insecta; order Orthoptera; family Gryllidae; genus Teleogryllus; species Teleogryllus occipitalis. Next base: position 46,716 of record BLKR01014927.1, on the reverse strand, counting down.
CGTCGCACGCGCCCCAAGTACGTTACAGCACCGGCGGCCTCCGCGCAGGTTTAAAACCGCAGATAAGCGCCCCCGGGTGGTCTCACGGCGATGGTCGTGGCGGCGCGGTACTCAGGGAAGACGGCCGCCCTCACGCCAGGTGAGGGACGATGGCGACACGACCACGGGGGTGGAGGGTGGGGGTAACGTAAGGTGGCAGGGAGAGTCAGTACCGCAGTTGAGCCGGTTGTAAAGTTGTGGATACTAGCGATTGAAGTGTGTGCTGTTGGAGGAGGGAGAATTATTGCTATAAGAAGAGTTCCAGATCGAAAGTGGAAAAATATTGTGAAGGTGCCGTAAGGGGGCAGAGGATAAAAACATCATTTTTATTTGATCTGCGGAGGAAAAAATCGAGTTTATAGTGTAGAAAGAATAAAATGATAAAACGGACTGTTTTGAAGTTCAGTGAAAAAACCGTTTGAATGCTGTACGCTAGCAATGGGTGAAGGTGGTCAGTGTTTGCAAGATTACCCATCTGTTAATACGTTGAACGCAAATGATTATTTAAGTCCTCCAATTGTGCAGGAAGAAATGAAGCGGGATATGATTGCGGGAGAAAGTAACATGCAAAGTAGCAGCAAGCCTGATTTGTGTTGCGTGATGTGAGAACTTGAGTTCACAGTTGACAGCGCCTTACGAGGGGAACATCGAGAATTTGATGAATTTGAGGGAAGCACAGATGGAACTGAGACGTGGTTGCAAGAGCAAAAGAACATGACGGAGCGTAAATTGCGCAGATTATAACGAAGACAGAACGTTATAACTTTTACCGCAACAATGAGGTCGATGAGGTAAACCTTTTGGGGACTTCACCCAGTCTTCTTTCGGTGGTGCAGGGGGCAAAGAAACGGTGGTAACGTGGCACCGCGAATAACAACGCGGGCGGCAGGAGCTTGCCTGTGAGCTTCAGGGGAACGCCGCAGCGCGCCGCCGACTACGAAGTGCGCTGTGGTGGCCCCCAGGGGGATTCAACTGCTCGTTATCGTCCTCTGTCCCCCTCCAGTCTTCGTCGTTCTCAGTGCAGGGAGGCGACATCCCCCGACCCTCACGAACGGCGCCTGACGCCCCCGCAACCGCCATCGCCACTGCCGCCACCGTCGCCCCCGCCCCCGCCACCGCCACCGTCACCGCCACCGCCGCCACCGCCAACGACACCGCCCCCGACACCGCTCCCGCCACCGCCTGTCCTCTTCACTCTTCTCTCCGCGACGGCCGCCTAGGTGACGTGCTCCTTCCGTGATATCTGCCATCCGCTGCGAGTCAGGATCTCCAGGTCGTCCGTCCCAGCACACCACAACCCTGTTGATGTCCACTTGCTTGTTTTACTAGTATTCACTTTTTCGCTTTATTTTTCCTCTTTTACACATTTGTTACACCCTCTCACTCTTTGACCTTGGCTTGTTTTTGGCTTCTCCATCCTCTGTTGCATTGTAAGTAATCTTTCATTTCAGATTTTTACACCCTTACAAATTCTCTCTGCTGTTGTGTCGTTTAGGTATTCATGAATTATAATTTTATTTCGTATTGCAAGTCTTATGCGACATTTTGATGCTTCGTCTAAACCGATAATTTGGATAAATTACCCATTTTCTTGGTCTTTTTACTGTCGTATTTTAGTCATTCTTCAAGGTGGTTGTTTCATTGGTTCCTCTTTGATACTTAAGTTAGAATAGAAATGATTGGATGAATATTATGAAATCGGTATCCGATTCAGTCAGTAATTCCTTGAATAGCTCTCATTGACGTGTATGCTATTTGAAAATTAATGAAACATACTCTATTTGTCATTTACACATTTTTTTGTTTCAAAAACTTTCCTGAAAAAAAAAGGGAAATATGATAATGGTCTGTATGATCGTTTCAGGGATTTGGTTACCTTCACTACCTTAGAGTTTCTTTTTAAAACTCAAACGTAGTTTTACGAATTTCGATTACACACGCACAACATGTGCAATTCTTTTTTTCAACCCAAACTGTTTGGAATTTGTTACTACTAGTTACTTGGCAATATGGAAACACAAATAATAACACAAGTTAACAGAGCAAATGAATATTACAGCAATACCATTAACAGTAAACAGCCCATTGTGTTGCCATAATTACATTCCGCTTCCCCGCCAGTTTCGCAGTCCACTTCAATCTAGCCTCCCTTATGCAGGATCGGGGAGCGTGACAGCGCCACTCCCAGTTCCGTCACGACCTCAGCTCTCTAGCGCTTACGATCTCCAGATTCCGCCTGAGCCGCTGCCGCCGCCGCCGCCGCCGCCGTCGTCGACGACGACGTCGTCGTTTGCATGCGACGCGCCCGCGAATACTAATTGAACGACGCGGCGCCGCCGAATTATGAATTCATTACCCATTTAATTAATGTGTTTTAAAGGTCGCTCGCCCGCATATTTATCGGAGCAGCGGGCTCCGTTTTTCCTCCTCAGCTGCTTGCTCGCTCGCGCACGCGCGACGCTCGGCGACTGTCTTTGCGAGGTTTCGTTTCACTGCATCGCGTCCTCCTTGTCGTCGTCGTGGTGGTCCTTGCGTGTTACGCGAAAGGGATTTGCCGTGGGGAGCGTTCTGAGACAGAATTCGCCAGGGACTTTATCGGTGCGTTTGGTCAAATATTGTACACTGGTGTGGTTGTCGTCAATATTGCTTTCAGTCTTACGTTGGTGAATTGTCGATTTGTTGCCAATTTTCGTTTTTTTGAAGTCTGCTGTTGAAATATTATGATTCTGCGATAAAATGTGCGAATGACATGCGATGGCCAAGAAAGTTTTGTGGTACATTTTTGATGTCGGAATATTTCTCGTTACATTCTTGCCAGTTTTCTTCAAAATATGTCTTTGCTTTTCGCACTTGTAGGCGTGGCCGAGCAAGATCCTATATTGAAATAATTTGGAAGAGAATGCGTAACTTTCAGTTGTGCTCGGAATTTTGGTGAACAAACAGCAGTAAGTTGGATTAAATAAAATCTATTATAGAAATGTTAAATGATCGTTAATTAGAAGTAAGATAGAAAGAGCTAGACAATTCTTAAAAGTTTTACTTGTGACTCTTGTAATTCTTCATGAAATAAAATTATCAATGTACACAAAAAAATCATCAAAGGAATCATCAATATGAAAATCTTTTAAAACTTTTTCCGATAAAAATGTATTAGTAATTTCTTTCGAACGAATTTTCGCATGGATTTGTTATCATGCAATGGACCGATAATGAAATAGAATTGTAGAAATAAACTTGTGTGAAAATAAAACTTTAATGGATTCGTGAAATTCCGAAACGAGTGTATGCGTTAAACGAGCATTAGTTATTCGTGCTTTTGATGGCTATGTGCCTAAATGCGCGAACTTCCACAGCCTGGGGGGGGGGGGGAGTTACCCGAACATTTAGTGCCTTGCAGTAGGTATTAATTCGATGTTTTCCCTAAATAAATCACGAATTTATGAGCTCCACAATTGTAGAATGAATTTGCATGTCAAGTTCTGGTTTCTCTGATTGCATATTGATGTTAACTATTCGACTGCAGCGATTCACCAACCCCATTAACTTCCCGTGCGTAAAAATGTTTTGGGCGAAACGGAATTATTTATTTTGAGTGTATTATGGACTTGTAAATTTAGTAGCAATATTCTGTCCATTTTTCACAATTTGCACATTGACTTCTCGTATCTACTTTATGAATGTTTGAAAATATGTATTTTATAACATTTAAATATTCTTCAATTGCGCATGACTGCATTAATAGAAGAAAATCTTATTATTTTGTAAATTGTGTATCGTTTTTGACTGATTAAAATAAATTTTCACCCTTTAATAACGTTTCTTATATTTGCTTTATTTACTTTCTTCATTACTTTAATTTAGTGTTTTTTGTTACCAGTAAATAATTTTCATCTTCGTGTTGTCAGTCGACACACGTTGCAAAGTTGGCATTGCATTATTTTCTAGCCAAACATTACATTACACTGCAAGTTCTCCCATTCGGCAGAACTCCACTTCCAGGTGAGAGTCTTGAAGGTCGTTTTAAACTTCGGAATTTTAGTGTAATTTTAATGTGAGGTCTGTCTGTAATCGTTGTCTTCTAGACAGCGCGACTATTCGACTTCTAGGCTATTCCCTTCACATTTCAGTCTCGAGATTTCATGCATTGTTAACTATCCTTTTACTTTCTCGTATACGTATGTATATACGAGATAATACAGCAGAACAGAGAAAGTTATGTAATATTGCAGTGAAAAGTGCTGTTTTTTTGGAATTTTTCCCCTTATCTTCACATTCCTCTCCAAGAGGGCATCAGTTCTGAATGCATTAGTGCAGCTAGAGTTTTGGCGACCAGCATTTCTTTTCAGGTCTCTGAGATACCAAGTTGCTGTCGTGTATGTGCACTTGTGCGCGTACATCCGCACGTGTTCTCCCCGTCATCTTTTTATTCTTCTTGCTTTACTCCTTGCATTACGAATTTAGTTTTCTTCCTAAGATGTCCATTTCCTATTCTATCTCCAACTGTCATTCTGAGCATTTTCTTTTAATTTTTCCTTGCCAAATTTTTAATTTTTATCTTTGTAAAATTCGTGATTCTATCTTTAAAGATTTTCGGAGATAATTCTTTAAGTTTATTTTCTAATGAGATAAAATGCATATACAAAAACTTCATCTGCGAATCCAAGATTTAACTGATTCTTTTATCCGTTTGTATTCTAAAATTTTATGAATTTTGCGGATGATTATGTATGTAATGTTTATGTATATATTAAGTTTTATGAAATAATTCTTAATCTGGTAATAAAACAAGATCGTTATTTGTCCGTGTCACAACATTATTGGAAACGTTTGTTTGTCTTAGTTCTAAACACATACTAGTAATTTTGTATAACGCGCATTCTTTCCACATTATTTTCGAGAACGAATTATTTTAATTGTATGTGGCAGAGTTATTTTAATCCTGTATGAGGCAAAAAACTGAAGGAAAAACAAAAAAAAAAGTAGTTAAGTTAAGTTAAAAAGTAGCGTTGGTGTTCCGTTTCATGTTATTGATACTCTTTAAATTTAATCATAGTTACATTATGAATGAATCGTTTTTCAACGGTTTCGAATCTTTTGTAGAACAATTTCATTTGACTCGTATAGTTGTCTTCTGTGATACGTAACAACAAAAATCTCGCGAACTTCCTTGAACGCGTCTTCGAGGTACTGGAGACAGACGACCGAATTAAGTTGCCACTTACAAGACCTTCTGCCTCGCAGCACCCGTCGTCTCTACGTCTTGCGTAAACCCAATCCGCTAACGCAATCTTCTCTAGGCGATCCTACTCGACGCTGTCGTAATTTTGTTTTCGCGCCTCGCCTTCTCCTCTGTGCATGCTCTTGCCCCTCTCACTCCGCGCCTACGCCCGCCCGCCCGCCCGCCCGCCCGCCCTCACGCTCACCCTTCGCCGTCCCTCCGCGCCCTCCCGCGCGGCTTAGAGTTGAGGGGGGCGGGTAGAGACGCAGCGCGGTGCGAGCAAACTTCCTGGCGCTGCGTAAGGAAATTAATGGCCGCGACGCGTTCGTCGCCGCGGTGGCGGCGGGGCCGGGGGCGACCATGGAGGTGGCGGTGGCGGTGATGGTGATAGCGGTGGTGGTGATGGTGGCGACGGTGGTTGCGGCGGCGGCGATGGTTGCGGTGGTGGTGCGGGCGCCGCATCGCAAGTGTATCCGGAGAGCGTGCCGCGCAGCGGCTTTTCACGCCATCGCTGCGTGACACCTCTCTGGTGAGGTTCCCACCTCCCTGGCCTCTCTTGGTAGAGTCGGTGGGAAGTTCGTGCAAAAGATTCCTCAACCTGTTCACGAAGAAAAGCTAATTTGCTAGAACAAAGCTCATATGCGGTTCGCATTCTGAATGATTGTTTTAGATATCGCTCAATATCGCGGATGAAGAAAGTACGATAAAAGGACATACACATGTAAAATCCTTGGAATAATCTTCGATGCCAAATACTCACGGAGACATCACGTATCTGCCCTAAAGGTGGATTGTATTAGGAGACTAAATGTCATTAAAATGTTGTCCTCTATTAAATGGGGTGCACAGTCTGAATGCTTAATCAAATCATACAGGGCACTAATTCAAGCCAAACTGGATTATGGAGCAGTAATTTATAATTCAGCTCCAGAAAACATATTGAAAACACTAAACCCAATAATCAACAGTGCTTGTCGATTAAGTCTTGGTGATTTTAGAACTAGCCCCTGCAACAGCTTATTAGTGGAAGCAAGACAAATACCATTAGCACTAAGACGCAAGCTACAATGTCTGAATTATGCATATTCAACGTTTAGTATCCCACCCAATCCCGCAAACTCAACCCAAAACAACCATATATCCCAAAATCCCAAAACAACCATATATGAAACACATCCAAAATCCCCACTACCTCTGAGAGAAAGACTCCTTAAATACATGAATGACTTTAATATTGTTAAACCACTCATCTTACCTAGACGTTTAAGTCCCATCCCACCCTGGCAAGACCATAAGATTACCATAAACACCCAATTAGTATATACTCCTTGCCCTTCCTCTGAATCTAATACAAATGTCCAAGATGTGATAAAAGAAACGCTCCAAAAATATGATAACTTCTACCATGTTTACACTGACGGATCAAAACGAGAAGGAAAAGCTGGTTGTGCAATAATTCTAACAAATGATAATGAAGTCAATTCATATCGTCTCCCGGACTACTTTTCCATTTTCACATGTGAAGCATGGGCAGTGCTTAATGCCATTGAAATCAGCATCAGATCTGCTCACAACATGCCTATTGTCATCTTTTCAGATTCAATGTCAACCCTTCAAGCCATTGAAAACCGATACACCAGCAATCCAATAATCCAAACTATCCAAGAACTTATATTTACCCAAAACACAAAAGAAGTCAAAATAGAACTAGTTTGGATTCCTTCTCATAAGAAAATTACTGGAAATGAGAAGGCAGACATTGCTGCAAAAATGGCAACATCATTACCAAATGCTGAACCGCAAATCCATGGCACCCAGAAAGATACAAGATACCTTTTCAAGCACTCCTGTTTAAAGTATTGGAACTCACAATGGAAGATGGGGTCTACAAAGCTACATCGAGTAAGAAACTCTATTCTGGAACCAGGTTTACCTAAATCAAACTTCAAAAGAAGAGAAGAAGTCGTCATTATAAGATTAAGAATCGGTCACTTTAACCTAAATTATTGTCATCTGTTCAAAAACTCCAACCCTGAACCCTGTCCTAAATGTGGCGCTACCGTGTCTACTTCTCATTTTATTCTTGACTGCCAAGGACTTGTTAATATAAGGAAATCATTAAACATAGAAGGCAGCTTATATTCACTGTTCAAATCAGAAGAAGGTTGTAAAAAAATTTTGAAACCACTACAAATAAGTAAATTGTTGAATGTAATATAATAATAATAATGCAATTTTTGTTATGATATATTGTTATAATGTTTATGGTGTAATGATTCAACTATTTGTAACCTTGAAATGTAATGTACTGATGTAAACACAATGAGGTCGCTGATGACCTGAGCTGTTATAAAGCGATCATAAATAAACAAATAAAAAGAAAGGAAGTACGAGAGGAATGAGACCATCCAGTGTGTAACAGATTTCTGCAGTATATGTATACTTAGGTTTTTCTAACCTGGTCGATGATACTTCATCAACTGTTACGGTGTCATCCAATCGAAAGCTAAAACGTCATCAGGGCTACGGCACTGTAGTGACGTTAATGCTCCCGATTGAACGAAATCGTCACAGCTGATCAGCTGACTTCAGTCCGGTTACAGAAACCCAAGTATAGAACTCTTGTTTTTTGTTAATATGAAAATTCAGACATTGTCAGGTAAATACAAAGGTCATAGGCGGCACCGTCGAATCTCCTTGCAAACAAGATGAGTGGAAGATCAATAAAGATGATTTCAATTTGCTTCAAAGCAATTTTTTATTTTTAATGGCTTCTTTTTTAAAGAATTGCAGCCAACGCATTGTCCCTGTAATATGTCCTATTTCTCCCCGATGTTATAACAATTCATTTTCGGAGAAAATTGACCGCTTTTTACTTACGTATGTTTCGAAAGTGAATGATAATTTCTTTGATAATGAGATGTATTGTTTCATTATTTTTCCAATTTAAGCGCGTTCTTCATGGTTTCATTATTTTTCCAATGTTAAACGCGTTGTTCATGGCTAATATGTTACAGCTTACGTCGTTAAACATTTCTAACTACTTTGACTCTTGAAGTTTTTCTAGTGATTACTGGTGATAATCAAATCAGAAAAGCTACTCTCTGCTGGTGGGAGGTTTCATTTAAATCTAGAAATAGATGTATATTTCGAGAGAGCTTATTGCAAGGAAATCAAACAACTCTATACATATTCATCGTATATTTTCCATAACTGCTGATCTTGTTTCCGTTCTGAGCTCTTCGTCGGTGCCCATCAAAATAAAATCTTAAACATTCCCTAAATCTCTTTGATCTTGTGGAATTTATATTTGTATTTATTTAAATCGTTTACCTCACATTTGCAACTGATGCTAACAAGCATGGCAAAATGAATATTGGAACATTCCGGGGAAGTTTCGTTGCTTACCGCTATATTTAAAAGTGCAATGTTGAAATAATTACTCCCATGTTTAAAAATCGAGTACGGTTGACTTTAGATTGCTAACATTTTACTTTTGCTGGAGTGGAAATTTTCCTGCGCACTGGATTGCTCTGTTCATAGTTGTTCTAGTTTGCGGGACCGTGAACAATTCGATTTAGAGTGCATAATGACTGTTTTGTTCCTGTCCCAAAAGCCTTCTAAAATGCTGAAAATCCTTTGTTGTAAGTCAGTGATTTTCTTCGTGTTTGTAAGAGCGTGCATTTCATCGATTTCCACCTTGGGTTTTTGAGTCAAGGTTTCACAAGTTTTACTCCGGGGTAATTTCCGGGTGCGTTTTCCTTTCTGTATGTGAACGGCGAGCCGGGATTGACTTACCAAATTAACTCCTTTTCATTAGCTCCCCTGTGTGTGACACCTGTTCTTGGCTGTTCCTTTGTTTCTACGACGATGCTTTATCTTCATTACTCCGCATCCCCATGCTAATTAGTATTCGTGCTCTATGGTTTGCCTTGATATACCCTTTCCAAGAAGCTGTGGAATATGAAATAGGAAGAGTGGGGAATGTGTAGGGATTCTGATGTGAAATAGGAAGATCGGTATGGCGAGTAGGCCCCTTTAGGGCCTCTGCCTACGAGCGTTGCATGACGCGCGTTAAGTAACGCGTGTCGTTGAATAGTTCTGTATCTTACGCGAAATAGCACACGAGTGCTTTGGCCGTTCGGTATTATACAGTGATAGTTAACGACGCGCGTCAACTTAACGCGCGTCAACTCAACGCTCGTGTGATACAAGCCATATAGGGACAGTGCTGGGGATTGTCCCACTGACTAATCGCCGCGCGCGCATCGCTCTGACCAACGCCGATCTGCGCATTTGCAGCCAATATATTCCTGAAATAAAACATCTCTCTCTATCTCTGTCATTACGGAGAGTCTCCGTGTCATTTCCTGTGTACGCATCACGGTTCCACAAAATCATTCACATGTGTCATTCACACTGTGACAAGCGCCAGTCGTGATGTATTAAAATACTGGCTGAAGGAAAACGAAACGACGTGACGGTCAATGTTTTCAGTTCGATGCTTAGTGCAACATGATTCATATTTGGCGCCAAGCCGCCAGGAACATTCTCTTGAGCCGGTCCCTGTTATAGTTGCTTGATTCATTGAATTAAAGAGCGTTGTTTCGTGATGTGGTATTTCGTGTCAGAAGCCAAACCGTACGAAATGCGAACGTTCAAAGCTTCTATAAAGACCCGTGTTCGTGAAGTAGGAGATATTGAAGAACCACGGCCATTAGCACGACATCGTATCTCTGAAGAGCCGCGCAAAGAGAGCGCTCCCTTCCCCTTGTGGCTCGTGCATTATTCCTGCGGCGAAGGACTGCCATCTCTCTATTGTTACAACTTTTTCTTCGCCCGTTTCATTGTGGCTTCTGATTATTTTGTCTCTAATTTTGCTCTCAATATATTGTTATTCTTATTAACTTCTTAAAGAGTGTTTCTTTCTTTTTTCAGTTGCTTTCCTCCCTTGAATTTAATTTCTATAATTGCTCTGTTCGTTGATTGCCCTTTTGTTTGTTATGATCCTAGTGTGTCCGCCCGTAAGTTATCCCTTCCATCTCTTACCTTTGATTGATCATCTCATTTGTGCATGCTCCCTTGTAGAGTTTCATTTTACGAGTACATCTACTTCAGGAGAAACAATCTCACAAACGTAACTTGGACTGAGTTTAAAAAACAACATATGAAAGCTGCTGTTTTTATTAATGAATTGATCATATCAATTGAACTCCAATATATTTTATAGTTACCCTTGACTGTAAGAAATGCATGCAACTAATTGCTCCAGTTGGATATTTCAGTGTTTATTAATCTTTGATGTGGCATTACAAATGTTTCTTTTCTTTTTTCCAGGTAAGTTGCTGTTGGTATCTATCTTCGTAACTTGGAAATGTTTTGATTTATGCTCACCTGGGTAAGTATGATTTTCAAAACATTTGTAGATATTTTTGAACAAATATTCTGTGCCATACATGAAATTGCCCTAGGAAGTGAAATGTCAGTGGTTTAATGAGTACATAAAGGCTCTTCGGGATTAATCTCTTCGAAATATGGTTTGCTTCGGGATTATTTAATCTCATGAAAGCATAAAAATGGGGCAATGTATTGATCAGTATTATATCTGTAAATTATAATGAACTGAATATGAGTAGTTCGTAATTGGTGAAGTGTTGCCAGAATATCATTTAGCATTTTGCCCATATAACAAATATCTGATGCCATTTAAGAAAGTCCCGAGATCATTCATGTCATACTTCGTTATACAAACATGTAAATTATCAGCCGCGTAAAACACACAAGCCAATTAAATGGTAATGTGAAGAATAGAAAAAACATGAAAAGTTGTATTTTCGGCTTAGTGTGAGGTTGCTTCCGAACTTCACGACACGTTCCTACTAAACTGGTATGTTTTTGCTGAATTGCGTTAACTAGTGTATCAGACAATGTGACGTGACTGCAAGCACCTCAGTGAACGCCAACTGCGTTGTCTCAAGCCGAATACTTCAGTCTCCCCTTGCCACTATAGAATTAAGCGTCTCCTGAGGAGCTCTCTGCTTCTGAGTCTTGCTGCACTCTTCAAGCAAGGGTTCCGTCGCGCAGCACTTCTCGGTGCCGGACCCCGCACACGCTACTACTTTTTCGCGCTACCCGCAGTTCTACTTTTTCTATTTTTACGTTGGATTTTTTCGGTTTGATTTATTCTATTGTACTTCATTGGCATTATTTATTTGTTAGATATCTTCAATATCTCTTCTTCTTGTTATAATTACCTTTTTTTGTGTTATTTTCTGTATTATTTCCTTTCTCTTATCGTCAACTTTATTTTTCCTGGCTATTTTCATTCCTTCTTGATACCATCAGCCTTTTATCTTATCTTTTACATTTTTTCTTCACAATATGATGGTTCATTTTTAGTTACTTCATATTTTTCTCATCCCATTCCATTTTATTTAACTTGGAAGATTTTCTCTTGAATCTCTCGTTGAATTTTCTCATTTCTCCCCACCCATTAGTGTCTTATATTTATTCACCTATTTCCTTCTCTGCATTTTCTTGTGTGCTGCCGTTTTCTTTCGCCTTTACCCTACGCCATGAAGCCTGTTCATTCTCTCTTTTGCACCCTTCTTGCTTTTTTCCACAAACGTCATACGGACCCACTCGGCGACTCAAAAAGTTACCGTGATCTTCACACCGCCTCTTCTATTTCTCGCTTCGTCCTTGCAACCGCTCTGTCACCGCCGCTTCGTCCTGCGTCGCTTTCTCCACCGGGCCTCCACTCTCAGTAATCCGATTGAGCGGCGCGTGTTTACGGAATCGGAGCCCGTTAGAGGGAGCGTCCGCACTGCCCGCCGCCCGGACGCGCCCACCGCCACGCAGCCGGTACTGATCAAAGCCGCCGCCGCCACCGCCCCCGCCACCGCCCTCGCCACCGCCGCCACCACCGCCGCCACCACCGCCGCCGCCGCCGCCGCCGCCACCACCAACCCCCGCCCCCGTTCCCGCGACACCGCCACCACTGCCGCCGCCGCCACCGCCGCCACCGCCGCCACCGCCGCCACCGCCGCCACCGCCGCCACCGCCACCACCGCTGCCACCGCTGCCACCGCCTCCGCCGGCTGTGACGGCCGCGGACGGTCGGGGGAGATGAGGTTGCATACTTGCTGGAACTCTGCGGTAGAGCCGGTGGTTTAACGATACGTCTGCCACACGATGCTCCGGCAGTAAGACTCGTCCGCGGCCCCGCCCTCGCCGTCCGCCTCACCCCGCGCGCGTGCCGCTCTCTAGATTGAGCCAATAAGTGAGTCCGGCGATACCGCGGTTATGTATAATGTATTAGCGGCGGGGGATGGAAAAACGGCGCCCCGGCGGCCGCCGCCGGTGCCCCCGCGCCGCCCGTTGCGGGAGCTCGCTTCGCCGCACGCGAAAAAGTCTTAAGGCGATCAGGGAGCACGGCGGAGGCGGAGGCGGAGGGGGCGGGCGCGGATAAGACGTCGCCCGAGAGCGAATTTCTTACTCCCTCGCGGCGACGCGCGCACGAGAATAGGGATGAAGTGGAGGAGGAGACGGTGGTGGAAGGGTGGAATGGGCAAGGAAATGGAGGCGGGGGATGAGGGAACGACGTGTGCAGTAGGAAGGACGGGAATAGAATGTGGTCGGTGAGAAACTGGAATTTATTGTCAGATGTGGTGGTTGTATGTGTGCGATGTCAGTAAATGTTTAGAAAGTACCAGGTTGAGGACATACATTTGGATGAAGAAGAAAATTAAGAGGTCTGAGAGACGTCTATTTTTTGTCTTTCTTACTATCGATTATTTTACATATCTCAAATCTCAGTAGATAGCTAATATATATGTAAATGATTAAAAAATATTAACAAAAAAACCTTCTACCAAACACTGATACTTTTATTGGCTAATAATGGTCATGGTGTGATTTTGTAAAATATTTTTTCGCAATACTGTCCTATTGTGTTGACTTAACGGAACCAGAGGAACGATAATGCTCTCTTAAAGGCCGGTCTCCTTTAAAGATATAACAGTCTGCTGTACGTTAAGAACAATCGAAACAAATGAGTTGTGTTTAAAGATGGCGTATGAGTTCACATATTCCAAGAAATGGTATTTATTGTGTGTGTTTTTTCTGATAGTGAGTTATTACGAAAAGTATTGAACGACAGACGACCAATAACACAATTAGCAGACTTGGTTGGATATAAACCTCAGGTATCGTCTCTGTTTACTAACGTAAACGGCATTTGTTGCATGCTGTTTATCGGCGTAATGACATTATTATATTCCAATTATTGATGTCACTAGGCCGATAACACATATTTCAATACTATGCTTTAATTTTCATTACTGAATAAAAATCAATGGAATTTTGAAAGAAGACAATTTGTTACTGAAAAATTGGATGATGCGTGGGCCATATGTTGTACAAAAGCTAATCTACGATTGGAAAATCTGTTCGAAATTCTGAATTCAAGTAAAATATTACATAAGCAATTTTTCTCGGAAATGCTTATTGTTAATTAATAGCTGATGATTGCAATTATACCCATTTTTAATTGATTATTTTCTCTTGACTAATTGCGCAGAATAAAATGTCTCGTTGATAAAAATACTAAACATTTGTTCAAAATGTCCATTTGCCCATTTGTCGAACCAGTAGTATAAACTTTTGTTCGATCTAGTTTTATCTGTGTGTTCAAGCTTACTTCACGGCTTTGCACATCTATTTTTTCGCGATATTTTATGTTACTAATAAAACATTGAATGAAAGGAAGGCAATATTTAAAAACACACAAGCATTATTAGCTTGTTTCAATCGCTCCGACAAATGTTATGGACGCGAAATGGAAACAGTCTGGATAGGATTAGGATTGGCGCTCTCTGGTAGTAAGATTTTTTCGGGCGCGTAAATTGGAGAAATATTATAATCATTCGTATATCTTGTATGAATACTATCACAAAGTTAAGAGATTTTATTTAGTGGGACCTGAACAGATACACATACACACATACCAAAAAAATTGTTTTTGAATCTCGCGATGTTCACATTATTTTTTTCTGTGTAAATGTTGATTCTCGTGTATGTTTTGTCCAACAAAAATACAACCAATCGCATACCGTGATAAAATATTTGATGAACAATTATACCAGCGAAAACTCACGCATACAGAATAAGGCAGGACGTTGACTGAATGGACCTCAAATGGCCTAATTGATGTTGTTGGTCATAGAATTCACACATTGTCCATTTCGTGAGGAAGAAAATATTCTGTCGTTGACAACATCCAATGAAAAAACTATAAGAAGTAAAAGAAGTAAACAAAAATTGATTCGACAGATCATTCACTACAATTGTGTGTCACAAACGGATCTACTTTCACCACGTTGATCAGAATATAAAAAATGGTATCATCAGAAGTAAGAATATGCAACCAGTCGTTAATCATCTCCCATGACCTGCAGTATTTACTATGGTAGTTGTATTAGAATTTATGTGAAATGTATATTTGATTAATGTACATCGAAATATATTGTTATTATTTTCATATTATAAAATGTATTTTAAGATAATCGAAAATGTACGCACTGGACAGTAATTGCCAAACCCAACTTGCTCTCTCCTTGAGAAGCTTTGGTATTTTCCCCTTGCCTGTGGACCTGGCGAGGCAATTTACAAGGGTTAAATAAAAAATAATGAGAAATGTTTTTTCTCTGTAATGACTTCATTGACAGAGATATTTACATATACACACCTTCGATATAATCGCCTCCGTTATTAATGACCTTCTGACAAATGTTAGGAAGGAGACGTACACTGTGTGCACATCTATTTCTGTTGGTCGCGTATTGACCGCCCTATAGCATGCATAATTTATTCTGGTATTGTACCAGGTATTTCGCAGTGTTTTTTTTTTGTTTTTTTTCATTTTGCCGAAGAAATATTAATTACAGAGATTCTTATCGGGTGAGTAAGATGGATTTTCCAGAAACTCGCATTGCCAGCGGCGCAAGAGTTCTCCATGGGGTCGTTCTATACGGGGGTTATCCTTCATATCATCTCTGCCTAATCTAAACGCTTAGCTCATCTTGCGACATTGGCGTATGGCATCGCTGCATCACCACATGCTTCATGCAGTCCCTGAAAACATTCTTGCTTACTCCAATCTCGTCTCACTTAAATTTTGAGCCACGAACGTTCCTGTACTTTTGTAAACATGACGTTAGGGCGCTTGCGCTATTGCTATGAAGTTCAACGATTTACACACTGCAGAAGACTGACTGAGTACTGTTCCCGCTCGCTGCATACACTCGTCTAATAGTCCTTCCTTTTGTCATGACAGGTGGCAGCTGGCAGCACTCCGTCTAACCGGTTAAAGTTATATTCTCATTACTTTTTATCCAACCTATGTGTTTACCATGAGGGATACGTACGCCACATCTTTTCGGCTTTTGCGACAAAGAAGGGGCAATATTTATTAACTAGTATTAGCTTATCCTATGGAAGTAGCCGGTGCTTTGGCCAAAACGTCAGGTTCATATACACGTGGATTGATGATTATTTGTGTTTACTGTCTTTAGTTGGTACCACCGGTATCTGGGAGCGGTTGGAACACGCGGACTGCCTGCCGACAGAGCAAACATTCAAAACGTGACGTGTCCACCTCACGGTTTTCCAATAAAACTGAAATATATGGCACACATTTTACACTTTTCAACACCGTCTTTAACTCAACAAATAAAGTACTACTTAATGTGTTGTAAGACATCTCATGTTCTTTTCTGAAAATAAAATTCTAGGTGAACACAGTAGAAGAATTCAATTTTTGCCAAATGGACATGTCACCTTTTGAATGTTCGCTCCAGTTGTGCGAACATTCAATTTGAATGTTCGCACAGCTGTTGTGCGCTCGACTTCGCAACCCGGAGCAGTAGCTCAGTGCATCAACTGATGTCACTACAGCGCATCTGACCGGGAGGTCCTAGGTTAAAATCCTGATGGCGGCAGGATTTTCGACACTAGCTTTTCAGCCAGGTCGAATTCAGTTGCTGTCTGGAGGAGAATTCTGGCGACCGGCTGCTTTGATCGGTAGTTTTCCGTGGTTTCACCGATCAACACCTGGAGAATGCCAGAGCATCCGGGAGACTGGTCAGGAGCCTAGAGCTTGTCCCGGCTGGGGCGGTGCCCCGCTGGTGGGAGTGTCCTGGTTAGGGGGAAACCCCGCTAGCCGACGGTAGGTGTGTTCTGAATCTCTCCATCCAGCGGGGGAAGATCACTGCCATCTCCCGAGGAGAAAAAAATGCCCTTCACTTACGGAACTAATGACCTAAACTGTTGACACGCGTCCGGATTCACTAACTAACCAACCAACCAACCAACCAACCAACCAACCAATCAACCAACCAGCGACTTCGGAAAGGCATGGATGCGCTGGGCTACAAGCTCCGCGCGCGTCTCGCGAGCTCGTTACACGATCCGTGACATTGGCACGCGCGCCCGCCGGTCTCTGGCATTCAGATCGATTCCTGGGATCGCTGCGGTCGCCCGTGATCTGCAGCAGCACCTCGTCATACCGCCTCGCGAGCGCACTCGCCGCAAATTATGCGCCGATCCATAGCGAATTTGCATTTTTGATGCGGTGCTTCGAAACTTAGCGGGAGGGCATGTTTCGGAATACCAACCTTCCTCTCTGTGAGATAAATTTTGTTTCCGCGTTCACTTAAACGTTCTCGGTAATGGAGAAAAGCTGCCTTAAATGTTTCTTGGATATAGCTGGACCAGTGTCAAACCGAATGCTAGCCATGTGAATTTAATTTATTTTGAGTGCCATCTACTTTAATTTGGGCTCATTTGTTACGTATACTCATTTTTCAGCAAAATGAGCCTAGTTTACCACAAAAACATGTATACCACCGTTCAGAACTATTTAATTGCTAATGAATTTCGTTGTCTAATTGCTAATGAATTAATTTGTCTTTTCCGCATGTAGAGTTGTCAGTTGTGGAGAAATCTCTACTGGCTCTTTACGTTTCCCATTTAATTGCTTCACAATATTTTTCGGTACCAAACGTTTACAAATGTAAAAGCACTTTGAATGGAATTAAATAATCTACGAGTATGCTATATTGAAGATACGGGGAATTAACGAAAGTAATTCTGCTAGATTATTATTATTATTATTATTATTATTATTATTATTATTATTATTATTATTATAGATAGATATTTATTATTCTGCTGGTATATACAACCTGGTGGCAGAACTCTACAATTTACATATTACTAATATTAACTTAAAATTATTTAACAATGTAACTTTAAATTATTTAAAGACATAATAATAATAATAATAATAATAATAATAATAATAATAATAATAATAATAATAATAATAATAAAATGCTAACTATAATAGCCTTAACTACATTTTATGGTTGACCCGCACAGTTATTTGAACCTATTAAATACAAGATTACACGACTTTTTAATTACACTTCACTTCACTTCACTTCACATTTGAAATTCACTTCTCTTTCTACTTCTATACTGCACTACACTGCACAACACTTCACCACACTTCAATACAATACTACTTTGAATATAATTATATATTTAGAACAGGAACGCATTTAATAGTAATTAACACAATAATAATAGCAATAAAAATATCAATAATAATCAAATAATAACTGATATAATAATCCAACTTATTAAATTAATAAAGTTTACAAATACCATTAGTTAATTTATTTTTAAATCTTTGAACACCTAGAGGAAAGGGTTCCAAGGCTGTTGCAGGTAACTTATTCCAGTCCGTTATTGTTCTATTTGTAAATGAAAATTTTCCAACATCTGTTCTCTGTGGCCTAAACTGAATTTTGTGCTTGTGATCCCCCCTACTAAAGTACGAAGGTCTACCCAATCGGATATAGATATCTTTCCAAGCTGGATAACCGGCATACGCTTTGTACAGGGCACAGAGTCTTGCCTTAACTCTCCTAATTTCTAGAGACTCCCATTCAATATTCTTCCTATTCCCTCGGAAAGCAAATGTATACGCTCTTCTCTGTACTCTATTCAAATATTCCTTTTGGGAATTTCTATAAGGGTCCCAACAAACAGCCCCGTATTCCATTAATGGACGAACTAGAGATAAATAAGCTAATTCTCTCGCTTTCGCAGTACTCTTTTTTAGTATTCGCATAGTAAAATGCAAGGACCTCCAGGCTTTCCCTACGACACAGTTTACCTGATTTTCCCAACTCAATTTGCTATCAAAAATTATCCCCAGGTACTTACAAGACACGACTCTTGGAATGTTTTCGTTGCCTAAACGGTATTGAGTTTCATTGTATTTGCGGCCCCTACCAAACGTGATGGTTTTGCTTTTCGAACTATTTATTGTCATGTCATTTTTTTCGCCCAAAAATGTAATCTGTCTAGATCACCCTGCAAAATGTCCTCGTCTACGTTTGATTGAATAACTCGATATATTATACAGTCATCTGCAAATAGCCGTACCTTTGAATATAAATTATCTGGCAGGTCATTCACAAATGCGAGAAACAGGAGAGGTCCAATAACGCTTCCTTGAGGGATCCCTGAAGTTACTTTAGCTTGAATTATTATTATTTTTATATCCTATTTTCTGTAGATATACACTAATGCCGGGGTTCTCAAAATCACCCAAGGCAACCATGGTTTGCACGTAAAGTGGAACAAGAAAATATTTTGTTTCTTATGTCGGTCAAGTCAGACTTGAGAATTTACGGACTATATTTGCTGTTTCCAATAATGCGGCTTTTTGAGTTGTCCGTATATGCTTTTCAGTCAATTCCAACTTCTTCGCGATCTCTTGCCATTCCTTGGTGACCAATCCATTCGCTGAGACCACTACTGGAAGTACTTCCACTGCGCGCAATCCATACATGTCCTTCAATTCAACAGCCAGGGGTTGGTATTTCCTCTTTTTCTCAGCAACAGTTGTTAGAAGCCGTTCATCTGTAGGAACCGCAACATCAATGATGCATGATGTTTTAGATATTTTATCAAACGGAACAATATCTGGTCTATTTGCTTCCACTGTTCGGTCAGTGAAGATTACACTATCCCACAGAATTCGAGCTCGATCATTGCTGATTACTTGCTCAAGTTTGCACCTTTAATATGGTTCTTCACTCTCTACGAGGTCGTATCTTTTGGCAAGGGCTTGGTGGATTACTTTGGCGACGCAGTTGTGTCTCTTAAGGTATTCTGTTTGTGCTAATGCGGGGCATCCACAGCAGATATGCTGGATTGACTCGTTAGTGGATTTACATAGGCGACATCGGCTGTCAATTTGCTGACCCATGATGAATTTTTTATACGCTCTGGTTTTGACTACTTGGTCTTGAATGGAGGAAATAAATCCTTCCGTCTCACCGAAGAGGCCCCCGGTTGGAAGCCACTCCACTGAGTTTTTCTTATCAATGTTTTCCGAAGTTAAAGTTGCAAAAAATCTACCATGAAGTTCCTTTCTTTGCCAGATATTCACGCGGTCTTGATGCTTCAGGTAATCAAACTCTTTACTTGGTTGTGCGAGACCTAATGGGGTCATCTTTCTATCTTGATCACATATAGCTTTGTGAACAGACGAGTTGATAGAGAGAAAGTACCGACGCAGCTTTTCTTCTTGCTGTCGGCACAGTACCTCCAAGTTAAGGAGTCCTCTTCCAGCACTAGCACGAGGTAAGTACAGCCTGTGCACTGAACTCTGAGAGTGGTCCAGTCGATGCCTTGTAAGTGTAGTTCTTATTTTCCTGTCGAAAGTCTGCAAGGATGTTTCTGTCAATTTTATTACACCAAATGTGTAAGTTGCTATGGGAATAGCCCAAGTATTCATAGCAGATATTTTGCTTCTTGAATTGATCCACGTTTTGCAGATTTTATTTACTCTGGATTGCACGTTCTGTACAATTTTGTTCCTAACGTCTGAATCAAAAATTCCTAGCAATTGCAGCATTCCCAGATATTTGTAGGAGTCTTCAGTGTCGATATTTTTAATATGTGTCACCAGATATTTGCATATTTTGTTCTTCATTTTGGACTTGCCCGCGAACAACATGAAGGGTAGCGCATTTTTCAATTCCAAACTCTAAGCAAATTGCATCGCTGAAACTCGTCACAAGTTCGAGCTCGTTTTGCAAGTGATCTCTATGAGAAGCATATAGTTTGAGATCAATGTAGAGCTGGTGCGAGATACGAACATCAGGGTTTTTCTTCAATAAGTACCCATATCCTAATTGTCTGAGCATTCTGCTCAAAGGGGTGAGTGCTATGCAAAACCATAGCGGGCCTAGGCTGTCCCCTTGAAAGATTCCACGACGAATTGCAATATCTTCCGTCATGTAACAGCAGGTTCCCTTCTTAATCTGCAAATGAGTTTTCCATTCTGACATGCAGTTCTTCAAGAAAACAATCAGTCTTCGATCGATTTTATACAATTCGAGTACTCTTAAAAGCCATGAGTGAGGTACAATCAAAGGGTTTTTTGTAATCTGTTTAGCCTATAGAAAGATTGCGCTGGTTCTTCTGTACTTGCTGCGTAATTACACTATCAATCAATAATAATTCCTTGCATCCCATACTTCCCTTGCGACACCCATTCTGTTCAGGAGCCAAAATGTGCTGGTCGACTAAATGACTGAACATTCTTGAAGAGATTATGGAAGTCATAATTTTATATAGTGTTGGCAGGCAAATGATCGGTCGATACTTTTTTGGCTGGGATCTATCACCAGCTTTGGGCACCTTATACGTTCTGCCTGTCAACAGGTTCTTTGGGAATATAGTTGGATCTAGCAAAACATCATTGAACAGCCGAGTCAAGCATGGGTGCGTGGCAGTGAAATACTTCCACCATACATTTTGGATACCATCTGGACCTGGCGACTTCCAATTCTGTGTTTTCTGTACTGCTATTATGATATCAGCAAGGGAAATTTCAAAGGGAGGCATATCGTCGATGTTAAGACAAACTTCTATTTCCTCCTGCAGCCAGTAGGCTCCTTCAGTAGGTTGCTTTGGTTTAGCCCAGATATCAGTCCAATACTGAACGAGGGATTTGCTACTCGGATATTGCTTTTGATGGTCTTCATTGTTATTCTGCTGCAGTCTATAAAATTTCTTCTGGTCGAAAGCAAAGGCTGACTGGTGATGGCTTCTCTTTGCTGCTTCATCATAACGCCTAATTCTCGCACTGAGTGCAGCTATTCTTTGTTTCAGACGTTCCTCTTCATCTTTCAATCTCTTATCCAGATCCTTAAGGTTCATTCGCAACTTCATTTCTTTAGCAATTGATCGTATCCCATTTCTCACTTTCTTAGATGATTATTATTATTATTATTATTATTATTATTATTATTATTATATTTTTATGTCTCTCGCCTAGCGAGGTGCCATACAGCCGACACCGGGACCTTTAGAGAACCAAGGTGCCTGCTTCGCTTGCAAACTCGGGCGGTCAGGATTCGACGGTGAAGTCAGGTGATATTATATCAATAAAAGCTTCCTCACGATGCGTGCAGTACTCAGGAGAGCAGTCTTTTGCATTGTATGAATGTGCCAGTTGTTAAGGCCAAGCCTTGCAGACGATGAAGTTAGTTCTTCAGAGACCAGTCCATTTGCAGAAATAACCACAGGAACTACTTCAACAGATACTAACCGCCACATGTCGCTCAGTTTAACAGCCAAGACCTGATATTTTCGCTTCTCGGCAGTGGAATCGGCTATATTTCGGTCTTGAGGGATAGCTATGTCAACTATAATCCCTTTCCGTGAAAACTTGTCGACCCATATTATCTCAGGTCTGTTGGCTTCGACCCTGCGATCAGTGGTGATTACAACATTCCACAAGAGCTTCCACCGTTTCGTCTCCAGAACTGAATCCAGCTTGAACTTGTAGTATGGGACCTCTTTCTCTACCATCTCTGACTTTGTAGCCAGGGCCTGATGGACAACCGCAGCAACGTCATTGTGCCGACTCAAGATTTTCTGTTTGTGTCAGAACACCCGCCCATTATGTGTTGGAGGGTTTCGCCGGGTTGATTGCAAAGTCGGCAGCGGTCATCTACACTCACATCCCCAATCACACACTTTTGGTAATTGCGAGTGGAGGTAACTTCGTCCTGAATAGAAATGACAAAGCCTTGTCTCAGTAAAGAGGTCAGATTTTGTTAGCCAGGAGACTGACGATGCAATGTTCACAGCGTTCCCTTGGAGCTGAGCAGGAAACCTGCCATGTAAACGCTGCTGGGCCCATTCATTCAGCCTATCTTCTTTGGTGATACACAGACTCAGAGTCCGCTTCACTAAGGTTCAATGGAGTAAAATTCTTGTCCGTGGCACAAATTGCTTCATGCACAACCGTCGTTTTCTGAAGGAAGTATTTGCGAAGATTGTTGATTTGCTTCGCGTGAAGGGACTCAAAATCCAAAAGACCTCTACCTCCTTTCTGAGGTATGTACAGTCTTGCCACTGAACTCTTGGGATGGTGCATGTGGTATTTAAGAGTGGTCTTAACTTTTCGATTAAGGTTCTGCACTGCAGTTGTTGTCCAGTGAAGAACACCAAATGTATAGACAGCCACAGCTGCCCAAGTGTTGATAGCTGACATGAGGTTCTTTCCATTTAAAAAAGTTTTACAAATTTTTGCGACTCTTTACAAGACTTTATTTTGAATAACATGCCTCATCTTTGTTTCACTTGTGCTCAAATTTGATGCACGCCTAAATATGTATATGTATCCTCTTGCCCAAGTTCTTGGATATTGGTGCCACACATCATGATGAGTTTGTCCGGATCAAGAATTTTTTCCCTTTTTACGTGCACTGCAGCACATTTATCAGTGCCAAACTCCATACAAATAGAGTTGCTGAAGGTCTTAACAAGTTCAAGCAGTGAGGAAAGCTGGTTCTTATCTTTGGCGTATAACTTGAGATCGTCCATGTAGAATTGATGATTAATGAAGATATGAAGATATATGGTGATTTCTTATCCCATACCCGAATCTCTTAACATTCTGCTGAGAGGGTTTAGAGCAAGGGAGGGCCATAAGGGACTTAGACTATCTCCCTGGAAAATTCCTCGTTTAATCTTCAGTTCCTTGGTGGTATAGCTGCCTCCAGAAAAGGAGACTTTTATCATTATACGCCAAGTTCCCATGCAGTGTCGGATTAGGTTCACATACTAAGCATTTATTTTGTAGAAGCGAAGGACATACAAAAGCCATGAATGAGGTATTGAGTCGAAGGCCTTGGTGTAGTCGATCCATCCAACAGAAATGTTGCGGTGTCTTTTTTGGCTTGATTGACTACAACACTGTCTACTATCAATAATTCTTTGCAACCTTGAGCACCCTTTCTACAACCATTTTGCTCTGGTGCCAGAAGATTGTTGACTTTCAGATAGGTATTCAGCATACTAGCTAGCACAGATACTAGCTAGCACATCTTATATACTGTGGGGAGACAATTGATGGGTCGATAGTTTCTCTGAGCCTTAGGATTCTTAGACTTGCTTATCATAAACGTAACTCCTTCAGTAAGACGCCGGAATGATAGTTGGATCGTTGAATGAGGCTTGAAACCACCTGGCCAAGACCGCGTGAGTACATGGGAAATACTTCCACCTAAAGTTTTGTATCCCATCAATATCTGGTGTTTTCCAATTCTGCGTCTTCCTGATTGAATTGAAGATATCTTTCCGTGTAATATTAGGCGAGCACATTTGTGGTATATCACAACACTTCTCTTCCTCTTCTGCTATCCAATAAGCTCCATTATCATGGGTCTTGGGAATGCTCCATATATTACTCCAATATTATTCAATTTCGGAGCTTTTAAGAACGGTTTCCGGCAACATTCTTTGATCTCTGAGTTGCCTGAAAAATTTCTTCTGGTCACATAGTATTCTGTTGTCTTCGTTTCATTGCTTTATGATATCTTCTTATACGACACCCAAGGGCTGCGATGCACTGTTTCAGTTACTCAAGTCTGTCTCGAAGGCTCTCCTCAAAATTCGACTGCGTTCTTCGAATTCTCATCTTTCGTCCAATCGCCTTCACTGCATTGGAGACCTTTCTAGTTGCGTTCTCAGGAGCTGTAAAGAAGGCTGTCAGGGTGCCTATGTCTTGCCGGAAGCTTTCGATCTTGCATTCAATACGTCTCAACCATGGGGGTTTGGTTGGTTTAGCAGTCTGTACTACGTCTTTCGATGTTTTCAATTGATCCTTTACATGTTTACCTAGTCCCTGTACAACAGCAAGGGCTGCGCAAGACACATAGCTTACCACTTCCTCAAGCGATGTCGATTGTTCTAAATCAACCTTCAGCAAGTTATTGACCGCTTCTATCGCTGCATTTGTACGCGGGCCATATCCCACTCGTGAGATCCATGGTCGGGAGGATAAGGGGATGCCATGATTGTATGTCTTCGTGGCTTCGTAATGCACAGCCCAAGAGAATTGCTCAGACACTAGGAGGCAGGATTCATCAGAAATCGTCTCCACATACTCCTGATTAGCTTGTGGATCCTTATTATTTCTTCCTTCGTCAGTCGCATTCCTATTCTCAACACATAAGGATGCTCTTACATTCTCCCTAATGGTATTTATTTCTGCATTTGAGAGAAAGTTCCTTACAAAGATGGTACGCTGCTGGTCGCACAATCTCCGCTCGGATACCGGCATGTCCGAATGCAGCTTTAACCATTCTTCGTGAAATCGCGTCCTGTATCCCTCCATGTCCGCTTCAATCCTGGTAGCTAAAAAGTACGCATGCATAATGGAGATATTTAACTCAGTCCATTTCATGCCCTGGCGTTTGTTCTGAGGTCGAGCGGGGTGAGCTTTTGTCTCACCCAAGCTGCGACCTCCAGTATTTGTTTGTATTGTGATCGCCACAAGTGGTGCAGCGCCACATCTCGGATGGTGTGAGGAGGCTCCACTGCTCTCCACTGGCACAGGTAGCACATTTCGCACTGCGAGCCCGGTGCCAGAACTCGCAGCGCCGCCTTGCAAGTGCGGGTCGCATGCACCACGAATCCTTTACCTTCTTCTCGTAACTGCTTCTCCACCGGCGGACCGGGTAAGAGTCAAGAGTGGAAGCACCTCTCGCCTCTGAGCCAGAACGCCATCTGCGCACCATCACCTAACCCCTAAAGGCTTAGCTCAGGTACTTACAGCCCGCAGAAACACAGGGGTGGCTATTTCGGATACTACCCCATCTTCCAGTTGCCAGTTGGTTCGTCGATCCCTTTCCCGGAAATCTGGGTCACAGGTCACCAACCAGCTTCCAGAAGAACAGATAGGCATCCGATTTGGCGGGTTGCCATTGCCCTGATAGCCGACACTCAAAAGTGCCTTTACCCGTCCCCCACGTGCCGTAGCTGTTCTCTCAGTCCACGCAGGGCTGGTCTTCGAGGGACGTAAAGAAAAGGGTGAAGTGGATAGGAGATAGTTTGGGAACAGAATCAGGAAAAGGGCTAAGGGACAGCTGAGGTATCATTTTGGCAAAGGAATAGATGGCACAGCGGAAAAAAGAATGGCGATTGAAAGATGGATCAATTTTAGATGTAGGGGCAGCGGACAGCTACTCCTGTTGGTCGCCTTTTACGACAGGGGGAGATACCGTACGACTATTCTACAAAAAAAACAGACACCACACGGGCACTATTATTATTATTATTATTATTATTATTATTATTTTATTACATAAACATCATATATTTTATCAAATCGATACTATGCGTCCGCATTGCTTGTGCTACAACAATTTCGTAGTTGACCCACGCATTTCCGAAACAATTTCGGCCGCTCCTCTTCAATAAATCTGGACCGAAAAATAAAAATCCAACGAGTGTGCGGACCAATAGAGGAGCAGGAGAAGAGCAAACAAAAACAGCGCCCTCGCCTCGCCTTCCGCGGCGCGAAGGGCTCGAAAGCAGGCGGCACCGGCGGCGAGGAAGGGAAGCGGCGCGGCGCCGCGCGGCGAGCAGATGCCCCTAATGAGCAGGGCCCGCGAACCCGCGCTTCCCCTAGGGCTGCCAGCACCGGCACCGGCACTGGCACCAGCGCAAGCGCGATCTTTCAATTTCGCCCCAGAAAGGAAGATAATGACGCACGGGACAGGGTTGCTTAGCGCCCGCCGCCCCGTCTCGCCCCGTCTCGCCCCGTCTCGCCCCGTCTCGCCCCGTCGCGCCCCGCCCTCGTCTCGCCCGTTCTCCCTCTCTCGCCGCGTTCCCTCGTCCCGTCCGCCCCGCTCCCCTCGCCCCACCTCGCCCCGTCTCACCCCTCTCCTCCCGCCTCTTCCACCCCCCCGCCCCGCCCCGCCCCCCGCCGCGTCCCGTTCCCCGACTGCCTCTTCTCCGCCACGCCAAGCCACACCACCCACTAACGATCGGAAAATACACATGTAATGCCAAAGGGTAATCAGTGAAGTAAAATAAATCTGTCTTCATTACTCATGATATGTCGTTATTTCGCGTGACTGTTCGTGGTGCTGTTGTTCATGATACCAGTTAAATAATTCATTTAAAGTATACCTGAAAACATTGAATTAAGCAGGAGTGAAGTGCTCCATAATCACCGGCTGAAATGGCTTAGTTTCTGACCAAGACGTGTTGGGATTCGTGTCCCGGCGAAGGCGGACTTGCGACATGAGCTACATTGAAGAAGCACGCCGTGTTACTCTCTCTAATAAACACGCCGTGTTTCCTTCCTCATCCTTGTCCCCTCCTCTCCCCTTGCACTCACATTTCCATGCACATGCACTACACTATCACACAAGTCGAGAAACCTGTCTAAAACTACAGATTATGCCGGTTGAGGTGGTGTCCTGCTGGAGGAGATAACTGGTGATTCCGCAAGCCGACATGTAGGTCGCTCAACCGCACGCGTAGCTCGACACGTTCTAGCGAGGAACGAAGATCCCGACTATAACCTGCACCACTTTCATAGGAATTATGACCACAGAAGTTGACGTGCTGAAAACTCGAAGTACTCACTCGTGTGTAATATGACGGTCTATTTGCCCCATTGACATCATTGCTAATGTCCGTAGGTTTTAATTACTAATGGTCTGTACTCTCTCGAAATTGTAGGTTCTCAACGTAATGTTTCCACATAATTGAAACTCAGAGCGTGCATTGGAAGCTGATTACATCATATTGTTTGATTATCTATGTAAATACCCTCACGTTCTCATAGCTATTCCGGGAAAAGGTACAATGAGCGGAGATATGAATTGAAATTGCGAATTAATAGCTTAAAGCCTTTTACCAAAGCTGAAATTATTAAAGTGAGAAAAGTTGCACTTAAGTGTGTGTGTGTGTGTGTGTGTGTGTGTGTGTGAAAATTCTACGATAGTTCATTGGTTGCTTAGTGGTTCCGGGCGCGTCAACAGCTTATGTCATTAGTCCCGCAAGTCTAGTGCATGTTTTTTTCCTTGGGGTGATCTTCCCCCGGTGGATGGCGAGATCCGGCGCCGACCTACCGTCGGCTAGCGGGGTTTCCCCCTAACCAGGACTCTCCCACCAGCGGGGCACCGCCCCATCCTAGACAAGCTCTAAGCTTCCGACTGGTCTCCCGGAATGTGTGGTAGTGTAGTGAATGTTAGTGTAACTGTGTAGGGGAGAGGATAGGACAAGGAAGAGAAAGGAAAGATAGCGCGAGGTCCGTGGCCCGTTTGTTAGGGAACTGCTTCAGCATTCGCCTGAAAATACTACGAGATCTGTTAGAGCAAACAATAAAAAAAATTCTACAAAACGAGATCTATGCAATACAAAGTATTAAACAGTCGTTTGAAAAAATCAAGCTGCAAAGTTTATTACAGCGCAAGTAAACAAAATTTCACGTTAGATCTCCTCTCTGAATAGAAATTCAACTGTTTTTCAAAAACCATTATGGAGAATTTTTTTTAAACAATATACTTTTAAAAGATTTGTTGTCCTCAACTCAAGTCATATGGTCTTTATTACTCAAAATGAAAACGAGTTTAAAAAAATTGTTGTAGATGGACTCTAAATCCTCTCACAACTGCCGTCTTTGGACATTCTACGAGGCTTGACACTTTCTGAGACGGGAAGTTGATCGAAGTGCATTAGAAAATACTTAATTTTTTACCGATACGTTATAACTTGTTATTCTTAAGTTTTTCTAACAAGGCACTTGACTTTAATCAGCTGTTACTGTGTCATCCAATCGAGAGCTAAAACGTCATCACTGTGACGTCGCGGTGGTGACGTTTAAGCTCCCGATTGGTCGAAACCGTCAGCAGCTGATTTTCCTCAATTGCCAAGTTGTAAAAACCCAAGTATTTGTCTTCGACACGGAGTTCGATATATACAGCGTAACTTACGTAGATCGAGGGGATCGTGGATACGTGGGAAAACGTTTGGAAGGTGCTACATATTCATTTATAAGGGAATTATGGGAGGGAAATTTGAAAAGACAAGCCGAGTCATGTTAACAACTTGTTAATTAGTGAATAAGTCAATCTGAATCATTAAAATTACGTAAAAAATAAAATCATATAGGAACTATGAGCGTTAACGGGTTCTAATGATCTCGCCGAAAATAAAAGGGCCTCGGTGCTTTTGACCGCGATAGAGCATTAGAGCCCTTATAACGCCCTTGGTGCATAAAAACTATTTCTCTCGGCGCGTCCGAATTGTCTCCGCGGAAGTTTGCCGTTGCATTTTCTACTCGGACTGCTTCGTCCGCGCCCTATCGCGCGATCTTGCGGGGAAAGTGCTTTCGTCCTCGCGGTGCGGCGCACGCGGCTGCGCATGGGCGCGCAGATTGCGCGAGGCGCCTGGACTCCGCTCGGGGTTTTTTCTTTGTTACTGGTGGACTCGGCGATGCTTCGCTATTTCAGTGTGTTGCACGTCGCCGCTACTGGTCACGAGATTGTTAATCAAGTTTTTTGCTACGCTGTGCAAAAATGCTAATACGTGAAAGACTTTCTCGCCAGTATGCGTCGGTTCTGTGTTCTGGTTTGGACATAGTTGTCGAGTATCTTAATTGTTAAAACGTTCTCCCTGAACGCTCCATGCATTCGCTATGACACTAGCATAGCGTTTTGGCTTTTTCCGGGCCCGCAGCCGCCACGTAGTTGTGCTGAGGTTTGTAGGAATGCGGTCGGAAAAGCTTTAAGGAAAATTAAACTATTGGGGTAAAACTAAGCCTGTTATTTTTATTTGTAATTCCAAACATAAATGCAGTGGTGCAAACGTCTGGTCATCTTCCTGAACGCCTAAATTTTCACTAAGGACAATGCAAATGTGAAGATTTGTCCATTTTCTGAAAAACAAATGTCTCCTTAAAAATCTTTATGTTCGTATTTGCCGAGTTTTCCACATAAGGTATTCAATTACAGAGATCATTTCGAAAAACGAAATTTACCTCGCAGATTGTAATGAATCTCAGGCAGATGTTTCTATTTATTTGTTTACTGATACAGAAATCGCCAGAAAATCTATTATTATTATTACTATTACTATTATTACTATTATTGTTTTTTTCCTAGGGCTTTTATCCAGCCGACTGCCGATTGCCCATTACGTCCCGGTGGGACGCATATTCGACCATACACTAGACAAACACTCTTGCGGGCTCCTCTGATCTGGGACCAGCAGAACGCGAGGCCCTCCGCGACAACACACACGAAGTCAAGCGACAAAGAGCCATGCCCAAGGCGGGACTCGAACCCGCGACCCTTCGGACCGAAGCGCTGACTCGGTACTCGCTTTTAGCCACCTCGGCCATCCAGGTCGGCACTCTTATTATTACTGCATATGTATTATAAATTCTAAAAATCTTCTCATTCTATCAATGCCTAAAAATAGTTTTAACAATTGCTGCTAAGATATTTTTAACCTGAAGTAATGAGTGTCAGAAACGTTTGGGATTTTATTCTATCCATCGATGGTATACCAAACATTTTTGTTATATTTTTTTAACGTTTTGTAGCTATGTAGAATATACGTGATGAACTTAAGAAAAAATCGTTGCCTACGTATATTTTTACATGATTCTTACGAGCGTTTTATTTTCTGACTCGCATGAGTTAAAGAATTCTGGAAAGTGAGCACCTTCGTGATCTCTAGTACTCTACCATGTTTATGTGTAATGTTTAAAAAATGTTTCGTGTCTCTCACAGATTTTCTTATCAACCTTAATTTTCTTCGGACATAACTTAAGACGACTTCCTCCTTCATGAGTACTGAGCATAACTCGTCAAGTTTTAGGAATAACAGGGAGAGATGTATGTCAGGTGGCGAAACATAACTTACAGATTTAGACGAAGTAAATTGGAAACTAAGAAGTAACATTAGCTCCTCCCCGGAAAAAGCTTTCATTGAAACGAAACATTAAGAATCTCTGACTACAGGTCTCGAGGGTGTCGGAAATTAGATGTCGCGAGCGCGATGTTTATTGGAGAAAGCGGCGACTTCCCGTCTCTTGCGTGTTTTGGTGTCGGCTGAGTGTGCTGTAAGAGCATTAAAGTTACTGTCGATGTAGGCAGTTTGCATTGATGCTTAGTCTTGTAATGTTGGTAGAGATTTCCTCTTTGTAGTAGGATGAATCATAACGTGACGACCTGAGTAAATCCAGTTGTGGCACGAAGCGTATTGACAGCATTCTCCTGAATATTAATAGCTATGGTTCTTTGAGTATGTAATGTGAACTAAAATATGTTTTTCGGAGGTAATTATTGGTGGGTCACGATTGATTGATTTTTTCGTGTTTCCGGGCGCGTCAACTACTTCGGTCATTAGTCCCGTTAGTGTAGTGCATGTTTTTTCTCGGGAGATGGCGGTGATCTTCCCCCGCTGGATGGCGAGATCCGGCGCCGACCTACCGTCGGCTAGTGGGGTTTCCCCCTAACCTGGACTCTCCCACCAGCGGGGCACCGCCCCAGCCGGGACAAGCTCCAAGCTCCCGACCGGTCTCCCGAAATATGTGGTAATGTAGTGCATGTTAGTGTAAGGGGAGAGGATTGGACAAGGAAGGGGAAGGACAGATCGCGCGCGGTCCGTGGCCCGTTTGGTAGGGTACTGCTCCGGCACTCGCCTGGTGTTGATCGGAGAAACGGAAAACTACCGATCAGAGCAGCCGGCCGCTAGAATTCTCCTCCAGACAGCAGCTGAATTCGACCTAGCTGAAACGCTAGTGTCGAAAATCCTGCCGCCGTGGGGAGTGGGAACCTAGGACCTCCCGGTCAGAGGCGCTGCAGTGACATCAGTTGATGCACTGAGCTACCGCTACCGGTGTGGGTCACGATATATACTGATGGACGACGTCTTTTTTCAGCTAGGGAAATTAAGAGCATCCCGACGGCAAACATGGAAATCTTCATATCTAAATATCTCAGAACTTTAAACTGTGGTTTGAATCAATCCATTATTTGTACCTAATTGTCTATTCAAAATTTTCTCTGACTTACATTTTGTATCGGAAACAGCATGGCGATCGGTTTGACAGGCAGAATATTTCTCCTTCAATACCGCCCTGGTGCTAACCTACTACCATAGACTAAAGAGGTAATTCTTTACTCTACCTACCACCTACCATACGTACCGTGTTCAATATTTCAGTAATATTTTCGCTCCCCCTTTCCTCCTTTGAGTGACAATGAAAAATACAAAGACGGTGGAAATTGAAAGCGGCATGTCAAGGTCTGAATCATTTAACCCTGCATTGACGTCATTGAGATGTGTGAGAAGAGAGGGGAATAGAAAAATTAATGAATCTCCGACTAGATATCGACGGTGAGACCGGTAGCGGTAGCTCAGTGCATCAACTGATGTCACTGCAGCGCCTCTAACCGGGAGGTCCTAGGTTCGGGTCCTGACGGCGGCAGGATTTTCGACACTAGCTCTTCAGCTAGGTCGAATTCAGCTGCTGTCTGGAGGAGAATTCTAGCGGCCGGCTGCTCTGATCGGTAGTTTTCCGTGGTTTCTCCGATCAACACCAGGCGAATGCCGGAGCAGTACCCTACCAAACGGGCCACGGACCGCGCGCGATTTGTCCTTCCTCTTCCTTGTCCTATCCTCTCCCCTTACACACACACTTACACTAACATGCGCTACACTACCACATATTCCGGGAGACCGGTCGGGAGCTTAGAGCTTGTCCCGACTGGGGCGGTGCCCCGTTGGTGGGGGAGAGTCCTGGTTAGGGGGAAACCCCACTAGCCGACGGTAGGACGGCGCCGGATCTCGCCATCCAGCGGGGGAAGATCACCGCCATCTCCCAAAGAAACATGCACTACACTAACGGGAATAATGACCACAGTAGTTGACGCGCCCGGAAACACGAAAAAATCAATCAATCAATTAACAATCGACAGTGAGATTCTAAAAACTTAGTCGTAAGAAACGAACCACAACTTTTATATCGTTTTCGAATTGCTGTACTACTATATCAACGTAACGCAACCATGTAGATTAAGCCACTCTTGGCTGTCGGCTGCGATATTTAGCTGATAATAATTACATTTATTAAAATTTTCAATTTTAATTTTCAATTCAAATTTTCAATTTTAATTCTTGGTACATAAATGTAGGCTTATCAGGGTGACCACATTCTGGAAAACACAGGGAAACAGGGAAAATACAGGGAATTTGAATCACAGGAAAAATTCAGGGAAAACACAGGGGAAAAAAATTTTACATTGAAAAAAAATTTCGTCAGATTACAGCTACTGGTTGTACTAAATTAGTACATAAGATGTAGGCTTATGTTAAATGTTCACGCGGTGACAGGAATGTTAAAACTTAAATAAGTTTTTCGTACTTAAAAAAATTATAAAATTTAATGCAAGTAAAGAATAAAACCGAAATAATTTAGAATGTCTAATTTTGGTTTATGTTAAACTTATAGTACTAAATTACAATTTTTATTTATTGGATAATTTGTGAGAACATTTATATTTTTTATAGTAAAGAGGATCAGTACAAATGTTTATAATGGAAATATTACGAATCGTTATTGACTCACCTATTATGCAACCCGTATGACACTACAAAACTCATCGTCTTTCGGATGTACTATTAGTTTTATAAATTGTTATTCTGCATTTTGTAAATAATTATGTGCATCAATGGAAATGATGACAGGCTGTAAAAGGGCACAGTGGAAGTGGAAAAGTGTACTGTGGATTAAATTATAAAAAGTCTGAGAAGAAAAGATTAGTTCATTCAAATCCGTGTCTTTAAAAATTCTTTGAATTGAATCTATAGTTAAAAATGATAATTTAAACTAACGCCGTTGTTTTATAAAATTATCTCATGCATATTGTAATGTGTGCTACGTTACTGATTTGACACTATTTTGCTTTGTGACAATGATCAGTTTCAGAAATTAAAACCCAGAGAGGTGATTCAAGACATTAACTAATGTCACTGCAGTGCATCTGATCTGGACGGACGCGTCGACGGTGGTAGGATTTTCAACATTGGCTTGTCAGCTAGCTCGAGTTCAGTCGCTGTCTGGAGGAGAATTCAAGCGGCCGGCTGCTCTGATCGGTATTTTTCCGTGGTTTCTCCGATCAACACCAAACGACCCCGGAATAATACCCTAACAAACGGGCCACGGACCGCGCGCGATCTTTCCTTCTTCTTCCTTGTCCTATCCTCATCCCTTACTTATTTATACATACTTACACTAACATGCACTACATTGCCTCACAAGTCGGGAGACCGGTCGGGAGCTTGTAGCTTGTTCCGGATGGAGCGGGGCCCCGCTGGTGGATGATATCTCGTTGGGGGAAATCCCGCTAGCCGTCGGTAGGTCGGCACCGAATCTCGCCATCCAGCGGGAAAAGAGCACCGCCACCTCCCGAGGAAAAACATGTCCTACACTTACGGGACTAATAACCTCATCAGTTGACGCACATGGAATCACAATCGATCAGAAATTAAATTACTCAATGCAGAAATCTTTTGATATATTAATTTTTTAGTACTACGCCTACTTGACTTTCCTGCCACTCATGTACATAGAGGTTTTGCGAAAGTAGATAATTAAATTCAGTGCCCGAATTTTCGCTTTCGTATCCCCCAGTGAATAAGTACCTCGTTTCCCTATCTTGCTCTCTCTCTGCGTGCAGGTGATGGGAAGGGTCGGCGTGCTGGTGGAGGCTTTGAAGTAGGCTCCTGCTAAAGCGACCTCAGGAACAACGATGGTGGCGATGGCGGCGGGCGGCGGTAGTGCAGCATGGTGCCGTTTGCGAGACAAAGCGATCCCGAATCGACCGCTTCCCTGGGACGCGGCCTGTGGCGGTGCCGGCCTGCGCGGCCGAGGGCGGTGGGGGCGAGCGGCCAGAAGCGACTTTGCATAAGCGCAGGCCATTAGGGACCGCGCCGCCGATCCCAGGGCGCGATAGTTGGTTTACGGAAACTACCCTGGCAGCGGCCTGCCCCGGCAAATGGAAACGCGCCGGGCACTCAGTGTCGAATCCCAAACACACGCGCCTCCGCCAGCCCGCGCCGCCCCGCCCGCCCCTCTACCTGCGAGGAAACGCGAAATCGATACCCGCCGCCCCAACGGCCGCCGACGCCGCGTATTAATTCAGAGACATTCTTTCCAGCCGAGGGTTCGTGCTGTGAAGTTATGCCAGAGGGAGCATTTGCCGTTAATGGACCGTGTGGTCCATTAATTTGTGGTTAATGAAGAATGCATGTCAGTGATGGAACAGATGGAAACTGTGTCTTTTTAAGGCTGAATTGCGTCGCTTCAATTACGTTGATGTCGTTTTTAGATAATATTCAAACTAAGATTTATTATTCAAGTCGTATAAACTTGTTCTGTTAATATAATAGTTTGTTTTCTAGATTCTTCTGCTTGCTGTAGTTCATTATAAAGGTCTTCGGTGTAATAGATGTTGAATATAAGTAACTAATAAAATAATATTCCCACGTCAGACATATGACTGAATATAGCAAAAGGATACTTCATACCCCTTTCAATTGTTTTTTGTGATATTGTGACAACGATGTGTTTATAGCCAATAAAATAATGGCATTATGAACGATGAATTCGTAGTTAACGGATGTGTATATCATTTTTTCATGTTTGAGGATTTAATTTCCTTTTTGTAGGAAATTGGTGTTTTGTCGTCACAATTATTCCCCACGAATATTCTTACCAAATTTCTTTTCCTATCTATTATTATTATTATTATTATTATTATTATTATTATTATTATTATTATTATTATTATTATTATTATTATTATACCCTTTTGCAACGCGCAGCTGACTCGAACCTTGCATAATAATGAAACAAAAACATCCCTACCTCCGTAATTGCAAGCTGTGCCGAATCTCATATAATTTAGTCGTTACTGTTATAAGGCATCTTTTAATTTGGGGCAGTATGTAAGCTTGTGCTTCCACGACAATCTGCATATTTTGTCGTTCAGGTAGACACATACACACACACAATATATATATTGTACATATTTAGTGTATACGTTATGGATATATTAAACAGGAAGATAGTAAGTCTATGTTGGCATAATGGATTCAAACATTTTCAAAATATTGTTCATTACATCACTATAATGCGGGCATAACTGAATGCACGTAACTAAAGAAATTTAAAATAACTTCACTTCTTATTTTGGTTTAGTTACATAAAGTATCGTTTAGGAATGGACACTTCTGGGGATTGGGGTGAATGTTGACGGTGCTACACTCATACGTCCCTTGCGGGTGACAAATTAAAGTTGAGAGACGGGAAAATTTAGGGAGACAAAGAAATAGTTTAAAATGGAGATGAATCATTCAACCGGGTTCCTCTCGCGCTGGTCTGAGTTTTCCAAAAAAGCTTTCGCGCCTGTGCTGCTGAGTATGATTGACTGGCTGACATTGCGCTGAGGGCAGTTTTCACTTGTCGAGAACAGCTGGAGCCATAAAATGAACTTTGGGGCCCAAATGGAACTGCGCTCTGGACTTGGAAGTGCTTTTAAATTAAGCAAGACCTCCACATTCAGGGAGAACCATTTGTTTGGTCACTTGGGAGCCGGCATCGGCGGATTATTGTGATTAGTAGTATCAGTGGTATAGATCAGCGTGGCGTCTTGAGCGACTCTTTTCATGCTAAAAATGTTTATTTCTGTCACGCAAGTTCACAATAAAAAGACATTTTCAAAATAGTCTTGTCTGTCCCGTTTATTCTCAGCACAGTTACGTGAAAAATTATTGATAGAATTGCTTCTTTTTAAAATTTTAATGTTTCTTTGCAGAATAAGTTTTAATTTTGGTCGTGTGATGAATCAAGTCGTAATGATTCTTATGATGCCGAAATGGAGTATACGTAGTAATTAGCAACAATTCACCACTGTAGAAGCCTCCTTCAATTCGCTTTTTTCTACAATTCTTCCTGAATAATCTCGAAGAACTAGAGAAATTAAAACTGACAAGAGTAATAAAATATCAACTGCAATTTTAATGTACGCAATCCAGCGAAACATTTACTAAAACGATTCTCAATGATTGTCAATACTTGGTTTGTAAACTTCTCTGCGATTGGTCAAGAACCTGTATCGTAATAAGTATAATAAAATCTTTGTGGTAATAAATAACATTATGCAACTGGTTGAAGCCATCAAATGACAGCATTATACAATGGGAGTAGAAAAACAATTTTACATCTCAATTACAACCTAACGTTTCTTCATTATGGTCAGTCATAAAGTTAATAACTAATGATAACGGATATTGTATTGTTTGTCCGTCTTCTCGCGTTTCTTAAAAATATTCAATTTTCTTAAATAAATTCAGTTTTGATTTTTCGGTTTGTGATACATCCTTTTGTTTGGTGTTTGGCGAAAGTCCGTATAGTGAGAGCGGGAGATATGTGCGTGTTAATGACTGTAACTGAATTGCGCTGACGTCAGTGGATATCTGACGAACAATGAGGTCATCTGTTCCAACGTGTAATGTGCTGGACATGGAATAAACTCGTATAATTGAAGTGAAAAGTGTGTGTTAGGAGATAACTGAAGTAGAAAGTTTTTTTAATAA
The DNA here is from genome assembly GCA_011170035.1 of Teleogryllus occipitalis. NCBI lineage: Eukaryota > Metazoa > Arthropoda > Insecta > Orthoptera > Gryllidae > Teleogryllus > Teleogryllus occipitalis. Next base: position 9,395 of record BLKR01014927.1, on the reverse strand, counting down.
AACATACATAAAATGTATAAGTTCGTTCTGTATTCAGTATTGTGTGCACTGTATTTCTAGAAAGAAAACCATTATGACGGAGAAAAGGGTTCAAAAGCGCTGTATCTCGTATTGATCGTAAGAAAAGCACTTTATTGATTAGATATAGAGAAAGCATTGAATGAACATTGCGTGAATATCGCAACACGAATCTGCGTTAATTTTTTAAAACGGGAAAGAAAGAAAATTGTTTAAAATTTTCATTTCAGGGACAATCGTCTTTTTACCGAATTAATACAATGTATAACTAGTCATGAAAGAAGTAGAAATTCGAGTTTTAAAATTTCGTGCTTTTAAAAGAACACATGTAGACTACTTTCTGCATAGCTTGCGCGTGAGTCCCTTTAAACATTTCTTTTCGCTACTCTACGTGCCGTAATCAGGCCTCATTTGTCGACATGCACACATGAGCACATCGACGCTGACCGCACCCGCTGCCCCGGATAGTAGCACCCCTGCAGGTAATGTCTTTATTCCATGGCGTGAACGGCGCTGTGCGGTGCACGGGCATGGCAGCGCGTTCGCTCGCCATCCCCCTCCAACCCCCGCCCCCCACGCTCCGCTCGACTTCTGCGCTGCGCCGGCCCACACGAGCGTCATTAAAAGCCACTTTGCGCGCGCGGGCGGCCGTGGCGGCCAACGGCGGCGCCGGGATAGGTTTCCTTCTGCAGCGCACGGCCAACTGTACACGGCAGGTGCCGTTTGCTCTGCGGCAAAAGGCGGCCCGCTTGGGAAAAAGCACTCCGTGGTTGTTTGTGGAAAACTGAAGCAGGACACCTGTAATATGTCGTGTGTAATGTAGTGAAGTACGATGGAAAGAAAGGCGTAAAAGTAACTGGGTTTCGGATAGCTGCTTTGAACAAAACAAGCGGTTTTGTAGGACAGTATGAAAGTGAAAGCAAAATATGAAGAAATTGTAAGACCATGTCGACAGAAGAATATCACAGATGAATTTTAAGAGATGAATACATTGGAAGTTGCAAAATCTATTTGCTAAGGAATTGCAAAACCTATTTGTTCTGTATACGGACGAATTTCACGGTGGAATAATATATTTTTCTTTAACACGTATTTCTCGAGATGATCTATTTCAAAGAAGTATCATGAATTCTTCTAATTGGGAGTGGGTTCCCGTTAATTAAGTCTAAAATCATGTGGAATGAAAATAACGAATATGTACAGATAATAAATTCAACTATTATAAATAAATACGGGCACACTCTGCTTCACAATTCGTAGACTTAGAACCGTCTCTTACCACCGATATTTACCGTGGGTTATCTTAGTTCCGACTTGCGATCGTCGGCAAATACCATCTATACGCTGACTTGCAGAGCTAAGCAGAGTCAAAATAAAGGGTAACGTTTTCTGAAAGCAAAATGAAATGAAATAAAAAGAAATAAAATGCTGCACATGAATTAGACGGTGTTTCCATCAAGGTTCTCAGAGTCGAGCGAGCGCTCGTGCTCAAGGTACTCGACCGGCGGTACACCCACGGCCGCCGCACCGGCCCGGTTCTCTTCCGTGCGCCGACAGCCGCGTTCCACGCGATCGCGCAGTTAAATAATGTAGCGGTTTTAAAACGCCACGCGTTTGCGGAGGAGGTCCGTCAATTAGGGATCAATTAACGGGTTCACTAAATTTGAATTTAATTATTAGGAAGTCCTCCCGTCCCTTTCCACCGCGTCGGGGATTCCCATTTAATGCACCGTGACGATCCAGTGACGCGGTCGTCCCGCGCTATCACGCAAGCCCAGGGTATCGACCGGCTGCGATGGCTCAGGGCAACATTGGTGTACGGGAGGGTCTATCCATGTGGCCGGGAGGTATAGAGACATCACTGTGAGAAGGGACCGCTTTGACAGCTACGACGTGGCCATTGCTGTCAATATAACTACAGGCTACGACCATGTAGTCATTTTGTCAGTGCGTTCGTTTACAGTTAGCTCATTTGTAAATGGGTTCATCACTATATCTTCCAAAGTCAACGCCCTGGATGAAGTTCATTGGTTTCCCGACCTGTCAAAGTGGTCCGTTCTTCAAGTCCTCTGTATTAGATTTACAGTCCCCATTGTACCTGGGTAGCTATGCCGAATGCAGCCGCTGCCTGGAGGAAAATTTTAGAAACCGGCTGCTCTGAGTTTTCCGTGATTTCTCCCACCAATTCAAGAGGAATGTCGGAGTAGTACGCTAAAAAGTACGATACGGACCACACGTCATCTTTGCGTCCTCATCCTTGTCTCTTCTTCTTCCCTTACTCTCAATATCCCCCCACTCACCCACACACCCACAATTACACGCGATACATTACCACACTTACTACAGTAGAGACCAATCGTAAAATTACAGCTGTAGCTTCCGTGGCTGGGGCTTCCGCTTCCGTACCTCAATATAGGAGGTACCAGGAAGGGGAAATCACAGCTAGCTGACGTGTATGTCGGCACCGGATATCACGTCCCAGCGAGGGAGGAACACCGCCACCTCCCGGGATATGACATTCACTACACCGACGCGACCAATAACCATAGGTGTTGAGGCGCCCGAAAACCCAGAATAATCAACCCTCTGCGTCCCCGGCGCCGTGAATGTCAACAGGCGGGGCAGTAGTGTACAGAGCGTCCTTTTCGACTCCTCGCCCGTGGCCTCCCGCGCCGGTGAGCAGCTGCCGCCGGACAAACGAGCGCCGAAAAAGCGAGTCGCGTGCTTGCGTCTCGTTGCCTATCAGTTTCACAGCACGCTACAACCCCGTTTGGCAAGGCGGCGGGCTCTTCATTTAGAGGAGGTGGATTTGCTCGTATTGTTTCTTTGTTTCGAGGTGCTTTGCGAGGATTATTCGTTGATAGAAACATTTTTCGCGTGTTTCGGACTCTTTCTGGGTTAAAGCTAATGTTTTACGTGTATTTTCTCATTCTTTCTATTGCTGAATCAAATGTTTCATGGTTGTTGTGCAGTTTTTACTTGCTTCAAAGACTTTAAGATTTGTAGTAATTAAATATCGTTAACTGGTCCACAGTTCATCGCCATCTCTGAATTCGCGCATTGATTTTAAGCCCCCTTTGTTGTTTTGTATATCTTGCATATTAAAGAAGCCATTTTCTGACTCTTTTGTGTTAGCCATTTGTCCTTCTTTTGTGTGAAAATCGATCCGCTCACAGAAAATTCACTGCATTCTTCAGAACCTTCTCTAATGGATGCTACCTTTTTTTAAACTTCACGTGCTGTACGCGGCAGGGGAAGTAAATATAGGCTTGATCCACCGGCTTGCCTGACGTATTGATTAACTAGCTGATTGCCTGCCCCATCAGCTAGTTTACTCATTGACTGCTTGTCTAATCCACACGCAAGCGCGCCCGCGGCTTTTATCGACCCACGGAGTCCACTGCCCACATAATGTGTGTGTGTGTGTGTGTGTGTTTGTAGATAATGTGGGGAAAGTGCGTATTCATCATTGAGAATAAATAAAATATTCACTCCGGCTAATGGATTGAAATTCATTATTTCAATAAAGCTTGGAACATTCGTATTATTAGGGACCTAATAAAAAATCAGATGGAAATACGTGACCTAGTACCTACAGTAGAACGACTCATCAGTGACAGAAATCGATTTAACCCGTTGTGGGAGCAATTGACTCTTCAGCCGATGCATTGCTTCTGTGTGACCGCTCTCGACAATAGTGCAACGAATCGAATTGTACAATCGCTAAACGAATTAAGGGTCAACTCACATTCAGTAGATACTTTACTGTCCGAGAGATGCCTCGTTCTAGGTTCTGTTGCCAACGTTTAGTCTGTCATATTGCGATCTTCCTCAGGATGGGTAGGGTGCGGCGTCTCCCCGACCGCCAAAAATATCTATTGCCTCCCGACAGCGGAAGCTTACGCTTTCAATACACATTCACATTCAGATTCTTGCACGCTTGTTGAGTGATGCGATAGTGCGTTTAGAATGTGCCTTACCTGTGTATTGATGGACGGATCATCAGTTTATGTGGGAAAATTGAATGACGGAACTAGTACAAAAGTGTACATATTAACAAGATTTGACATTATAGATACATTTTACCTTAAATGAACGAATCAATTATTGCTAAAAATAAAGGAGTTGTAACAAAGTTCATGGCGTAGTGCTAGTCCTTGAAGGTCTTGGTTCTTAGAAGCGTTGAGTTCCGCCGATGGCGGATAATCGACCGATTGCCTGACTGCTCCAATGAACGCCTTCGGCCCACGGAGCAAACCGGCTTGCCTGACGGCCTTGTCTGCGCAGTAGCCTGTAACCGCTATCGCCGCCTCCGCGCTCCGCGTGGCTCCATGAACGGCGTCGACGTCCAGCGCTCTCCGGCGAGAATGACGACGGCAATTACAACGGCGACCGCGTTGAGACCACTTCCATTCACTGGTTTTCGTCGGTAACTGTAGGAAAGCTGTACAACAACACAAAGGGCGCGAACTGCATGGCGTTTTACAGCCAGTTTCTGAATGGAATACGAAACGACACTTGCACGATCGACGATGTGTTCTGTTATTATTCGTGGTTAAAATGTTTCGTCTTAAATATTCTCTGGTACTCTTAAAAAATGGTGAGCTTTGTAGAATCCACATTTCTTTCGAGCACACAGCCAAAACATTTTCTTTCCAATACTACTTTACATAATTCTCCGTATCATCTTCAACCAACTCAATCTATCGATATTGCAAAATCACTAATGGTTTGCACAACATCAAAAAAAGGACGGCATGATTTGAGCAACATTAGAAATAATATTTCTTGTTCGATTAAATTTCTTGTGTTTAGATTTAATTCACCTTTGATAAGCGAAAGCTTTATTGGCGTAGAAAAAAATGTTTTGGGCATTTTCTGTGCAAAAGAGGTCTTCCTTCTTCGCTTGGTACACGGGCCAAACAGGATTACCATTTGGGCCGTGTAAAGCCTGATTTTGCGTATTGAGAAGTCCAGGCAAGAGTAACGATCAAAGGTGTCATTGATGTCATTGTTCTAAAAAAATTAACTTCTGACTCTTAGTTTGTACCCGGGTGGTTTTATTTCTTAAGCTGCCGACTTCAGGAATCCTCCGAACATTTTCCTTATATGTTGTTTACTCGCTAACAGCACATAGAATTAAACCAGGAAATGTAGGTTCGATCTCCGGGAGGAGTTTCAATACAATTTTACTTTAAACAATTTTAAGTACACAGTAACAAGATCACATCATGGTTAGACTTAATTGTATGGAACTTATTACGGACGTAATTGATTATTCAAATGGTGACAGAGTGGTGACAATGGGTGCAAATGATGGTCACAACGTTAATAATATTGATGAAATTAATGCCCCAGGATAACCTATGATAACGGCGATTGGATCGGATGGCGCAGTTAGCGGCGGAGCCACAGCGCCAGGAGCCAGGCAACGGTCAGAGCAGGGGAGTAAGGGCGGGAGCGGGAGCGGGGACGAGAGAGACGGAGCGGGTCAGGTGGAACGGTGGGCGGGCCGGAGTGGGATGGGTCAGGTAAAGCGTTGGGCGGCTCGGGGCGGGACGGTGCTGAGTGGAGCGGGGTGTTACGAGGTGGGGCGGGGCGGGTCAGGTGGAGTGGCGGGCGGACGGAGCGGGATGACGCTGGGTGGAGCGGGGAGTTAGTTACAAGGTGGGGTGGGGCGGGTCAGCTGGAGCGGCGGGCAGGACGGAGCGGGATGACGCTGGGTGGAGCGGGGAGTTACGAAGTGGGGCGGGGCGGGGCGGAGCGGGGTGATGCGGGGCGGGTCAGGTAAAGCGTTGGGAGCTTCGGGGCGGGACGGCGATGGGTGGAGCGGGGAGTTACGAGATGGGGAGGGCGAGTGAGGTGGAGCGACGGGCAGGACGGAGCCGGGCTAGTGGGGAGGGACGCGGGGAGGGGCGTTGCGGTGGCGGCCGAGCGTGCGGGCCGTGCGAAGGCGTCGCCGACCTGCTTTCCGGCCGGTTCCTGCCGCCTCTGCCCCACCGGTGGGGCCCACGCTCTGACCGCGAAGCGGCGCATAGCGGTGGGAACGTCGTCCTGCGGGGGCCTGCGGGGGCCTGCGGGGGCCTGCGGGGGCTTTGGAGGAATTGCAGGTCGCTCGCCGTAGATGTTGAGGGCGTTTGAATGACAGTCAGTGTTATATTTAGTATTTACTCCGCTCTTGTCTACGTAAATCCAAGATTTTAATGTAAATGGACTACTATATAACGAAAACAAGACGCAAGATCATCCGAGTTGAATCATGCGGGACTAGCCGCATCGGTTGCTCCCAGAACCGTCCTTTTAGTTTCAAAGGACGCTTAAGTGTCGTAGTAGTGACAGGCAAAGTCTATGCCCTACAGATATTGAGGGAAGGGTAGAGTGATCGAATTTTGAGAAGAAATATTAGTCCCTTTCTGGATCATCACTGTAGGCAGAGATCGCTGTATAGAATGTTAATTCTATCAGGAAGAGAAATTAGAGAAATAATTGCTTTGCGAATAAAGCTGCTGAATGAGTATTAATAAGTCCAGGTCCCAAAGTCAAGGTACCGAACCACGTACATTACAAATAAACATTAGATAATTAAGTTGTAGAGAGCTCTCTACTTCAAATATAGTAAACGTGGAATGTTCGGGAAAAAACATTTCGCCTTAGGACAGGAACCGAAATTCCATTATCGTAAGGGTACACAGATCTTAGATATTGTGAATTATTTTTGTAGCATTTACAGCGAATGAAAGAGACTGAGGAAACGCATCACAGAGAAATTTGCTAATCTATGGCGTTTGTGTTCATCATAACTTCCTTGCGGACTGCAGGATAAAAACAAGTTAAGGCTCATTCGACATTGTAAATTCTGTGAAAAGATCTTCTTGAAAAGAAGATAACATGTGTGACGACAAAGAGGATACAAATGAAGGAAGTGTTCCAACAGTAGGGGAGTCATTTCAGGGTGCAAAGACTGCACTAAGATAGTTCTAACACCTTTCCGTGACTTCTGGACGTTTGTGTTCGCCAACATAGCGTCCCGTCGCCGTACCTTCTGTGGCTGTGTATCGCAATTCATTTTGTGAAATGTGAAATTGTAATAATTTTATATGTTTGGTACCACGTTCCTACCTGCCAACAACGATCCTAATCCACCTTCTTCTGGATGCAGCGCCGATGATGGTATTTACGTGTTCACTCTCAGCTCATAGACCCAACCCTCTAAGCTAGGCTCGCATTAATGCCTTTCATATTACATTTCTCTGTTCAGTTTATTGCTGAAGACTCTTGTTATGAGGATTGAAAGTTGTATTTTCCACTTTTTGTATCTAGCATGTTCAATTGCCTAACAAACCTCGTCATTATTCAGATGACATGTTGGGAAAACTGGAGAATGTTTAAAACAGTACGTAATATTGACAGTACGTAGAATTTTTATTTGCTTAATCTTATATGTTCGCTGAGTGCACTTAACTACATAAATTAATTTTAATAATTGACTCTCAATGTAGCTAATGTGGTTTGGAGAAAAGATTGGATACTCTTCCTCGATCCATTCCATTCATTTATCAGGCCAAGAACTCCTAGACCAGGGGTTCCCCACGGGGTAGGTATCGACCTCGGCAGAGGAGGGGGCGATGAAATGTTAAAGGGGGATCAATGAAGATTTAGGGGACGGCTGGGATCAATATCCAAATATCAACTGGCAACGGGTATAATTAAGATCAAGATACCATTGATTAACGATTACAAAAAATAATAAAGAAGTTAACAATCAATTTACTGCTCTAAATACCCAAAATATCTAATAATAGATTAAAAATCGCTTCCTTTCTTTCTTATTCAGTGTTCATTGTTACGATGTTTACAAAACTGAAGAAATAACTATGAATTCCGAACATTTTTACAGAAATACGAGATTTAGATTGTAAAACAAAATATTCTCCGTAACGCGCTTTGCAGAAACGTAATGACCAGTTCTCAGAAAACGCACAGCATAAGTCTGCATTTTATAAACATTGCACCACAATTAAAATTAGATACTGAGCCACTCAGAAGCGGAAGTATGAAGGATTATTGAAAATGAAGATATATACGAAAATACTGATATTCCAAATTATCTGTAAATCGTTTGTGTACAATTCTTTGTGTCATGTTTGTATTGTTTGATGTATATTAAATAAAATGCAAGGGGTCGATGAAACATAGTTCTTTTAAAATGAATCGATGCAAGACAAAGGCTGAAAACCCCGATACTAGGCAGACCGCAACAAAATGAATATTAAAATGAATTATTATCTAGGTAGATGCGTATGTACTAGTTGCAAATACAAAGGAGTCTTTGAGGCGTAGATCCCTACCCACGACGTTACATTAATTTCAGTAGTATACATACCTTTCTGCGGCTCTCACACGCAACAAGTTTTTATGAATGAGGACTCTAAAGGAAGAAAATTTCACGGAGAGGTAACGATTTTCACTTTGACTTAAAAAGATATGAAGTATTGTTAAAAAAAACTCATCTCTATATTCACGTCAAATGCAATCCGCACCATTCGGTCGTATTTTTGAATCGATATCGTTTCAGTCCTTCATCGATATCAGTCCTAATTAAACGTTTTACTGCCTTAAAAAATAAAATTGTGAGGCCAAAGGCTTCAAAGAAACGAACTCATTCTGTATTGTATAGGGTGAGATCTTGAACATTCTATTACAGTTTTGCTGGTTCGACGCTTCTCGGTTCTACTCCACCTGTTCCGAGCCTATAGAATATGCAACTGTATGTGAAATTAAACTAATTACTTGATATCCTACGCTATTGAATTATACGGGTATATCTCTCTGATCGGTAAGAACGTTAAATAAGAATAATTTATATTGACAAGGGTGTATTGTGTTGTTATCAATTACAAAGAGACATGTAGAACAAGTGACGGAGGATAAGAGGGTCTTGAAGAAAAATATACATTACAGGCTTAATATGGAAATAGGGAAGAGGGTGGGGTTGAACACGAGAGAGTTCTCGCACGGATACGCAAGTCTAATATAAATTGAAATAAATAAATAAAGCAATGTGAGTAATTGGACAAGACCATGTGGGTGTGTAGAGGAAACATCGAGAATGTAGATGTTGTAAAGATATCGTAACATGTCTAGAATTTCGCATATGCAGTTTATTATATTCAACAGCAACTATTCACAGAGGCGTTTGGGGGAGGGAGGTTTCACTCTCCCGACATACTCGGAATTTTGACACGTTGGCTTCTCGTGAGCAGCATAACGTGATGCTCACTGAATTGAATCAGTATGGCTTTGAGTATCAACAGTTGGTTCTGTCATGATGAGTTAACGTTAGCTCGGCAAGAAGGTTCGTCATTTTCTTGACTATT